>CM076570.1:738494463-738744674 GCA_034641835.2 Pinus albicaulis | reverse complement strand
GAATGTCTAAAAATGAAAATTTGATGGTGAAAAATATAAATTAAGGAATCTAATTAAAGAATGGCCTTTACAACAAAATGCTTTGGACCCATTCATACTCTTTTTAACTCTTCTAGTGGCCTTTAAGAATGGCCTATATCTGTGTGTGTGCCTACACACACACACACACACACACAAATATATATATATTACCACAAATCCCTTTTAATGCATAAGTCTATAACTTATAATAACCCCAAAGGGTCAAGCAAACCAGAATTTAGAATGTTTGTTGCAATAGCAATGTTATAGCATCATTTTTCACCTCATGTGATTCATGATAGTCTCTATGGCCTTGGGCACCCATTCCCACAGACTTGGATCAAAATTCACTAAAAAACAATGTTTTAAATCCCATACGCGGGTATGCCCAGAATTTTCCACGTGTATACGTCAGTCCAGTATTACTTTTCTATGTATGCCATTAAAATCATTAAAAAATATATAAAATTCCCTATTTTCGAGGTTGGGTTGATGGTTATTCCAGTAATTCAACCACCCCAACCTGTGGCCAACTGTTTCCAACTAATTGAAACTACTTTGAGGGAGTATAAAAGCCCCTCATGTGCATGGCCTAAGGGGGAGAGAGAAATTATTGATATTATACTCTGTTGGAATCCCAATTCAATTTGATTTCCCATGCCTCCTGCACTTCCCAGTTCATTATAGGAAACCTTAGTTTCCTAGAGGTGTTCATCTCTCTATATGTCATCTCGTGTGCACAAGTTCTGAAGGAATCTTAGCAAGGCAAGGGCGGGATGGATCCAGACGATGGTCTGTTCGAAGATCGTGGAAGGATTCAGGTGATCTCTCCACTTTTTATTATTGTACATGTTGTTTGTAATAAATAAGAACCATCTTGTTCCCGAATATATGTGTTAATATCTTCTTGCATATGTGAAAATATTGTTATTTAAAGCATTTATTATTGTTTATATAATGTTTCACATGGATTATACTGAAATTTAGAATAGATATATGTTGTACAACTAGATTTCCGTGCACGTTTCTTCTTGACTTTCAGGTTAAGGAACAAGAAGAGTTGTTGGGGGTTTGGACCCTACGGAATCTACATTAGACGTAGGATCTACGGGTGAGTTCTACGATCTATTCTATCTAGTTTTTCACGTACAAACATGGTTTTGTGAGTCCTTCTTGAATAGCATGCCCTGATCTGTGGAGATTTCAACCCAAAAAACCTCTGGGGAGTTATTTCCCAAAACAGAACTGGGACTCCGCTGGGGATCGCATTCTTGTGATTCCCTTGTTGGGTGGTTTCAACTGTTTTGATGGTTTCTGATAGTTTTAATTATTCTTTCCAGTCCAGTTAGTTTTTTCTCAGTCAGACTGAAGCCCTGGTTTTTTTATCCAGGCTTGATCATTTTTATTTTTCATTATTTACCTTTCCATACGCGGGTTTGCCTGTACACAGTCGCGTATACACGTTGTTTTCTGTAAAGGAAGTCGCGTATACGCGGGTTTCCTTTACCACAGTCACGTATGCACGCTTGTTGCAAAACTGATAAGTAGCGTATGCCTGGGAAAATTTTGAAATTTTTTATTTTATGACTTTTAGGTCTTGTCTCCCTGTGGTGACCTGTTCCTGCAGTGTCCTTTTAATCTCTGGATTGTGTTGAAAGTAGTTATTCGTATGTTTCTCTCTTGTTTGGTTGAAAACTGGCTCATTTGGAAAATCTTGTTGTTTAGTGCTTGCATTTCTAGTTTGAGTACTAAGATTTCTTTTTGGAGATTCTTGGCTGTTCTGCTTAATCAGGACAGAGAGCTTTTGCTCATATGCTCTTTCCCAACTTTATGTTTTGCTTTGCACTTGGATTTTTGCCTACTTTTTGGTTGGTTTTCTTGATTTCATTTGACTAGGTCTTGTTGCAATTCTTGAATTGTCATTTTTGGTTCTTTGAGGTTTTGTTTGCTGCAAGATTATGCTATTCTTCTACGGTGATTTTCCGAGTTTCTTGTCTTCCTTTTGCTCATATGAATCTTGCTACTAAGTGGCACTATAAGATTTGGAGCATTTTTGGTGAAGTTTGCTTGAAATTTGGAGATTTTTTTGCTTGGTAATTGGATAGTTTCCTTGGTCTCTTTGAAGTCTTCTTTTTATAAAATTCAAAAGCACAAAAACATTTTTCTTTGTCTTTGCTTTTGTTTTGCATTTTTGTTTTCGTTTCTTTTCATCTTTTGAAGCTTCGTTGAGCTTTCTTGCCTTCGTTTTTGACTTGATTTGGGAAAGGAATTTGTATTGGTTTCTTTCTCTTATTTCGATCATATTTTGGTGTCTTTATACTAAGAGTTTCTGATTTGGGAACTAGCTTTATGGGCAACTAAAAAGAGATAAAACTGAAGGATTTTTGGGAAATTTCTCTTTGCTTTGGTAGATTTTTCATCTTAGAATTGGCATGCTCTTAGTAATTTGCATTAGGTGCACTTAATCATTCAGTCTTTTTCATAAATTTTGCGAATGTGAGTTTGTTATCTGGAAAGAAAAAATATAATCTCGTAGAACCCGTGTAGAAATTTCTTTTCATTGAAAGGAAAATACTGCATCTGCATGTAGTTTGGTTTTCATTAATTTCTTTTCTGCATCATAAAACATCACGAGTTTCATTTCCATATCCCTTGACTTAATATAACAGCCAACTAAAATAAGCGCTATAATTTAAAAAACAACTAGAAATTTTTTTATTAAGTGTCATACACCAACTAGCTAGGTTGTAGGGCCTTGGATTAGGTGAGTGGAGAGTTAACTCTCCAAGGCCACTCAAACTGAAACATAGAAGTTTAATAATTGAGCAAAATCCAACACCGTTAGGTGGACTGGGAAAGCTCTCCTCTAAAGAGTCAAGCGCGAGGGGAAGTGAAGGCCGAAAAGAGAGATACCCCCTCTTTGATTTTCTAGATCTTGCCTCAAGACTGTTCTGCCAGCTTCTGACATGGATTGGTGTCCATAGTTTCCATTCCTAGGTTCCACACAGGTGACTGTGGGGGGGAATACCCATGGTGCCTAAGGTAGACGTCGTATCACTTCCAGCAGTACTTCTGGCTGGTGCCCTTGCGAAGCTTGGGTACTTGTGCCAGCAAAGGTTGTTGTTAAGAGGTCGGCGTAACTGTTTCTGTTACCTTCGCTAGTAGGCCTAGGCTGTAATTATCCCAGACTACTTTTGGGAGGTCCTATTTTTCGCTTTCTTGTATTTTGGTGTCCGGTCCTAATCACCCGGAGCGGAAATACCTGAAGGCCATTTGATTGGCTGTATCTTAGGGATTTTTTTGTAGTGAGTGCTCTTTGCTCCTAGCTTGCCTAGCTTTATAATTTTTTGAGTCTAATTAATCTGTTAAAGTGGCTGATCAATCACCTCATCGATCGAGGAGAATCCGGGGGTTATCTCCCGAGAGTACTGAGCCTTCTTCGAGAAGGCGTAGGAGTAATATAGCAGGTGAATATCACCCAGTGGTATCTGACGCAGCAGAGAGAGATCCTCCATTAAGGCTTGAAGGTTCTATAGTTGGTTCTTGTGTTGGTTCCGAGAGGAGTGCTCCACTCCCCTCGAGAGTCTTATTTCCGCGAGAGCTAGAAATAGAGGTAGAGAAAGTACCTGAGCCTCCTTAGTCACTTCCACCACCTCTTCCTTCTGATTCTCCGTTTGTTATTGAGTACATCAAACCTGATTCTGAAAGACCAGGAAGTCCTTATCCATATTATTCATACCTTTCGATGGCCACGACTGGGAAGGCAGCTTCGGCTGTGAGTGCTGCAAGCATTCAGACTCCTGCTTCGGTAGAAGGAGGAGGCACAATTGCTATATCTTCGATTGCTTCTAGTACCATTGTGTTTGGCTCTGGTTTCACCCAAGCAAAAGCTTCTCAATCTGGTCCCTTTTGTTTCAGAATGCTCACTAGTGGGATTCCTTCGTTTTCCTTTTCCACTACTGTGTCTGCACCCATGTCCTCCATGGCTAGTGGGTCAGCCTATTTTCAAGGGTTCCCCTTCGGAAGTGGTCATATTCCTAGTTCAAATCCTTCCTTAGGGTCTTTTCCTTTTACTTCCCAGACTCAAATTTTTAACCCTTGGTCTGGGGGGTAGAGTTTGACTACTTTTACTGGTTGGAACCCTATATTTACAGTAGTGGGGGCAGGGAATCAGTTTTACGCTGGTCAATAAGGGAATGTTTCTTTCCCTTTGTTGAGTGCCTATCAGACCTTTTCCCCTCTTTCTAATGCTTGGAACCCCTATCAGGGGCTTTCCTTTTCATTTACTACTTTTGGGGGGGGGGGAACTGGTCTGGTCTTTGGTAACTCTACGTTGGGAGGGGGTCCTTCTCCAAATGCTAGGTCTTTTGGCCCAACATTTTCTACAAGTTCTTTCTAGCAACCTGGTGGCTCATCAAATCCAGGGTATTCTTTTCAGAATGTTGGGAATCCATCCCACCAGGGATGGAATCCTCAGGTTCCTCCTCGTTTACCTTTTCCGCCAACGTTGAACTTGCCAGATTTTTCGAAATTGATGAATGATCCAATCCGATATAGTCCGGGGTGGCCTCCGGTTCCTACCAAACTATCTTCAGACATTCCAAAGTTTGAAGGCAAGAATGGAGAAGATCCGGCTGATCAGATCACCACCTTCAATCTATGGTGTTCATCTAACTCCCTGATCGAGGATTCGATTAGGTTGAGATTGTTTCAACGCACCTTGATTGGAAATGCTGCCAAGTGGTACATGGAGTTGGCTGGGGGCAGTTTTGCTACTTTTGGAGATCTGGCTACTACATTTCTAAATCATTTCCAGTTGCCTGTCTGTTATGATGCTGGGACTGAACTCCTAGATAATTTTAAGTAGGGCAATGCAACCCACATTTCTGATCATATTCAGGAATGGCAGAGAAGGAAGAGGCTTATCAAAGCTCATATTCCTGGTGAATTCCTTTTAGAATGGTTTTTGAAATCTCTGTAGTTAGATATTTCTAAGGATTTATCCTTGTCAGGGGTATTTTTTGAGGAACAAGCTATTTTCAGGGCCCAATAGCTTGAATTGATATATTCTCAGTCTGGTGTCCTTCAAAAATATTTGCCTAATGCTGCTCGCTCCAAGTTAGATTTATCAAAGCCTAAACCCAGTCCTCATGGTGATGGACTTATTCGATTGATCAATAGTGGTGCAGCTAACCTGCTTAGTCAATTGCAGTAGTTGTCTATAAACTTTGCTCCTTCTGGTCAGACTGTGTCTGCTGAGTCATTGCCTTCTCAATATTTGTCGGTAAATGCAGTCCAGACTTCTAACCCTAAATAAAATCAACAACCCCAAGGGAAGAAGAAGGGAAGAAATAAGAAAAAGGGCAAGAATGGGAAGGGTAATGCAAATAAATCCAATAAGCATGTTGGTGAGGGTCCAAAGGATAAAAAGAAAGTGAATTTTCCATGCAATTTATGTGTTGGAGACCATCTTACTCACCTTTTCCCTAAGATTCAAGATGTGTAGCATTTGTTAGCTCAGCAGGGTTCTTCCAGTTCCCAGGCTGTGTTGACTAACCCTTTTCCCCCAGGGAAACAATTAGTTGTTGGCGTGAATCAAAATACTGGGGCTTCCTCTGGGGGCACCCAGGAAGGGGAAATTTCGTCAAACATATACATGATGAGTGCTCACACAAATATCACTACTAGATCTCGTGATTATGGTGAAGCTAAGACTTCGAAAGCCAAGGGTGCTCCCGATGCTACTGAGCCGCTTCATATTACGAGGCCTGTTGTTGAGCCTATACATCGGATGCCAAAAGCATCTACTAAGTGTAAGACGATTAATCCAAATTCCAAGGCTACCCAGAACTACTCTATTGTAGAAGATTTGGCGCAAAGCCCTTGTGCCATGTCTGTTCTTGAGGTGCTCCAGTCTTGTCCAGCTCAGCGCAGTGCTCTGCTCACTGCTATTGGGGCTGTTGATCCAATGAACTCTCTTGTGGCTACATTCGATATGTCTAATGTTAAAAAGAGAGTCCCCCATCATATGGCTTTTCATATAAAATCATCCTACCAGAAGTTCAATATCTTCCGGACAGTCATTGATGAGGGTGCTTCCACATGTGTGATGTCTCTCACATGTTGGAAGGGAATTGGATCTCCTGCAGATGTTCCATCTGCTACTCTTCTGACTACGTTTGATGGTCATTCTCACAGACCGCATGGTATTGTCCCAGCTTTTCCCATCTGCGTTGGGGGCAGAACTATAAATATAGAGGTCGAGATAGTTGATGCAAGCTTGGACTACAACCTTCTGTTGGGGAGAAACTGGATTTATGAGATGGATGCCATTGCATCCTCATTATTTCGGATTATTTGTTTCCCTCACGAAGGGAGGATTGTTACGGTTGACCAACTGGACTGTTCTCTTGTCAACCCGAATGCATCTACTGACTCCACTATTCCAAAATTGGATAATACCAAGCCGCGTGTTGAGAGTTTAAGGGTTGGGATGTATTCTTCTTTAATGGGTACTTTTGATATTCCACCTCCTACTGTTCATATATATGTGATTTCATCCTCTAGGGCTCCTATTCGAAGAGAGTTCTTCAGAACTCATTATTTTTCGGATCCTTGGACCTTGCCTTCCCCTACCTCCACATTAGTGAAAGGTCAAGTGGGTGGAATGGCATTTCCGATGTCTGCAGCTGAGATTGCTTATCAGTCTATTGTTGACTCCGCAGAGTCCATTCTAGCTTCTCTTTCACCAGAGGAGTCAGATGGTGATGTGGCTCCGGCTTGGACACTTAATTATTCTTCTGCCCAGGATTTTCTTGATACCACTCTTCCATCTCAAGAGGCTATCCTGGAAGCTATGACTGGTATAGATAGATTGTGGGATGATTTGCATCATCGGTCTTACTTCTTACCTGATTTGAGCGAAGTTGAATCTAGTTTTCCAAGTCCTTTGTCTCCTGGTCCTGTTCACCCAGTCCTTAACCCTTTAGCACCAACACAGGTATACGCTGAAGGGAACATGGTTGTGATTTCTCCAACTATCCTAGTGAACATTTACAGGATCCCAATGTTATAGAGAACATCTTCATCGGAGTTGAATGTTCCCCTGAAGAGATTCAGATTTACACCAATCTCTTTAAAGAGTTTAGGGATGTGTTCTCTTGGTCTTATGAGGAAATGCCTGGTATAGATCCATCTATTGTCCAGCATGAGATCAAGACTTACGAAAATGCTAAGCCTGTGAGGTAGAAGCTTCGTCCGGTCAATCCTAGGAAGGCTGCAGCTATCAAAGCCAAGGTGGAGAAGCTGCTCAAGGCAGGATTTATTTACCCTGTTCCTTTGACTGAGTGGGTTTCGAATCCTGTTCCCGTAGATAAAAAGCAAGGAACCATTCGAGTTTGCATTGATTTCAGAGACTTTAATAAAGCATATCCAAAAGACAATTACCCCACATCATTTATTGATCATATTATTGACGAGTGTGCTGGTAATGAGATTTTTTCCTTCATGGACGGTTTCTCCGGATACAATCAAATTACTATCCATCTTGAAGATCAACATAAGACTGCCTTTATTTGTCCCTGGGGTACTTTTTCTTACAAGAAGATGCCTTTTGGTCTTAAAAATGTTGGAGCTACCTTTTAGCAGGCCATGTCATATGCCTTCCATGACATCAAACATATTATCCAGGCGTATTTGGATGATTTAGCTGCTCGTTCTCGAAAGAGAATTGATCATCCCGCTCACCTCCGTCAAGTATTTGAACGATGTCATTTCTACAAGATTAGGTTGAATCCGAAAAAGTGTGTTTTCGCGGTCGCATCCGGTCAGTTATTGGGATTCATAGTGTCTAGGGAAGGGATTAGGGTAGATCCCTTCAAGGTTGAGGCAATACTTCGGTTGCCTCCCCCGTCGTCTATTCGTCAACTTCAAAATCTACAAGGAAAAGCTAATTTTATTCGGAGATTTATCGTAAATTATGCTGAAGTTACCAAAGGATTTATGAGATTGTTGAAGAAGGGAGTTCCATTCTTTTGGGATGACTTTGCTCAGGGCTCATTCGATGCTTTGAAAAAAGCGTTGACCTCTGCTCTTTTATTGAGTCCACCTGATTATAGCTGGGATTTCCTTTTGTATCTTACAGCAGCAGAATCTACCATTGGTATGGTTCTGCTTCAGGAGGATGATGCTCTTGCTGAGCATGTTATATACTATCTTATTCGAGGCTTGGTAGGACCTGAACTCCGGTATACTCCGATAGAGAAACTAGCTTTAGCAACTGTTCATGCTGTGCAATGACTCAGACATTATATTCTTCTACGAAAAGCTTATGTTTTGGCAGCAACCAATCCATTTCAGTTTGTTCTCAGTAGGCGAGTGATTAGGGGAAAATATAATAGATGGATTGTTATTTTGCAGGAATTTGATCTTGAGTTTATGTCTGCCAAGTCCAAGAAATCATTAGTTTTCGCGGAATTAATTTCTGAGTTGCCCTGTGGAGAAGAGATAGTCTATGATGAATCCTTCCTGGATGAACATTTGTTTCTAATCTTTGCACAAGATCCTTAGTATGGAGACATTATTGTGTATCTTTAGACTGCGAAGTTTCCCTCTACTTTTTCGAAATATGAGCACCGTAAGTTGTGTCACTTGGTTAAAAATTATGTGATTATTGGTGATGCTTTATACCGTTGAGGGGTTGATTCAATCCTGAGACGTTGCTTAACTCTCGAAGAAGCTGAGGCTGTGCTGAATGATTGCCACAGTGGAGCTTATGGTGGTCATTTATCTGGGCTTGCTACAACCCAAAATATCTTGCGTGGTGGGTACTTTTGGCCTTCGATTTTCAAAGATTGTGTTGAAGCAGTAAAAAAGTGTCATCCGTGTCAAGTCTATACTCAAAAAATGTGTGCTCATCCAGCTCTGATTTTTCCAGTCATTACTGTTGGTCCCTTTACAAAGTGGGGTATTGATTATACTACTTGTAACCTGGCTTCGGCTAAAGGTCACAAGTACATTATTGTCACAGTAGACTACTTTACGAAATGGGTCAAGGCTATGCCTACTTTTGGGAATGATGGTGAGACTGTAGCTCTTTTCCTTTTCAACCAGGTTATTGCTCATTTTGGTATTCCTAGAGAGATTGTCACTGATCATGGCAGTCATTTTTAGAATAGCATGATGGTTGAGTTGGCTCTAAAATTAGGTTTCCGGCAGGAGCATTCATCTCTGTATTATCCTCAGGCCAATGGGCAAGTGGAAGCCGTGAAAAAATCCCTGAAGACCATTCTTCAAAGGAAAATTGATAAAGCTAGATCCAACTGGCATATCATGTTGTATCCTACACTTTGGGCATACAGGACGTCAGTGAAAACTGCAACTAGCTTTACTCCATTTCAGCTAGTTTATGGGCTGGAATCCATATTTCCCATTGAGTGTGAGATTCCTTCTCTTAAGTTAGCTATTGAACTTCTTCCTGACACTTCTAGTCTTGAAGAACATCTCCTTCATCTGGAACATCTTGATGAGCAGCGTCGGGATGCCACCATGATGAATGAGGCGCATAAGAACCGAGTCAAAGTTCAGTACGATAAGGCGGTCAAACCTAGGGTTTTCTCGGAAGGTGACCTTGTTTTGGTCTATGCCCAAGACAAGGATGCCCCGGGCACAGGAAAGTTTAAGTCTATGTGGTATGGCCCCTTCATCGTTAAAAAAGTCCTTAAAAAGGGAGCATATACCTTGGTTTATTTTGAAGGAAATGAGTTGCCGGAGCCTAGAAATGGGCTCTATTTAAAAAAGTATTATGCCTAGGCTTCGGCCTAGCATCTTGATTTTGTATATAGTAGTGTTGTTTTGTACATATCTGGTTTTTAGGTCTTTGATGTGATGGTGATGATTTTGATCTGCTCTGGCAGGTTGTGTCGAATGTCATGAGTCATTATGGTTTCGCTGATGGTGCTAGTAGACACACTCGGAACTTAGCTTCCGCGGCTTGGGTACTTCATCATCCATCCGATCAGCTGTTAGTATCAAGAGGGGTCTACATTCGTTCTGCTTCCAATAATGTAGTGGAGTACACTACAGTTATTCATCTACTCTTGGAGGAAATATCTTTGGGTGTTGATTCGTTGGTAGTTCTCTTGGACTCCTAGTTGGTGGTGTCGCAGTTGAACAATACTTATTGGGTTAGAGATCCATTTTTATTCCGGTTGTTTTTTAGGGTACGTTTGTTACAAAGATCATTTCAATTTTTAACATTCATTCATATTCCTCAAGTAGACAATTGGATGGAAGACTAATTAGCTAATCAAGCAATTGATTGGCATATTAATCATTCCATACATTAAAATTTAATCATCAAAAACATCATACTTTCTTCATACATTTGTCACATCACATCATAAATCGCTGTATATATCATTAGAGTGTTCAAAAACTACAAAATTTGGATCCATAAGTCATACAAAATTATGGCTTATGCCCGATCATGTTCAAATAAAAAATATACAGTCATCCAAAGATCATATCTATCTACCCCTGTGGTCCCTACCCAAGGTTCGTGTTCCTATAGAACACGACCGTAGTAGCGACATGGAAGAATAGCCGCACCCAGTCATGAGGTACCCCTACTACTCGTCTCTAGATGAACTCAGGTAGATATTCCACTGCAGCCATAGGTACGTGGCGGGTCAAACCCTCCAAGTTCCTCTGAACGGCATGGAGGGTTCTGTTTGGATCTTTAGCATCTGTATCGCCTCTGCGGTGCTTATGTCGTGGGTAGCCCTCAGGACGGACTAGTCCAACATCTGTATCATGATCATCATAATATTATAATTCATTTGGAATCCAATAAAAAACATGCCTTATTTTCACATTTTTTTCATATATATTGAAAAAATAAAAAAAATCACATAATTAAAAAATTGCATCTTACCGATTGCGCCCCATGCCACGCCTGGTGGAAGGAAGAGGTCTGGGTCACCACGGAAATCCATCCCGGCATAGGGGTAATCCTCCACTGCTATGACTTGTTCTACCCACCAAAGGAAGAACTCGTCATCCCATGTGGTTCGGGGAACTTCACTTCCCCCCAGTCTCTTCATCAAGTCTGCCCACTGGGCAATTCATGGGTCTCTTGGGCTACTGATTGAAGAGATCACTCTGGGTCGAAGCCCAGGAATGCTATCAAAGAAGAATGTAGTGAAAATTTTACCATATCTGAAATGCTTTGTTTTTTATTTCCAGATCGAGGTCAATTGTTGCTTCATGTTCATTAGTAGAGCTGTACACCAATCATATAGATGAACTAAGCATTCTACTGCGATGCTCATCTGCGTCCTGGACACCTGATGAAAAGAAGAAGATCTTGCTACCCTATCAATGGTGAATAGGAGAATTTTCACGTGCAAGTCTCTTAAATCTTTGATAGCAATTTGAGTCCCATCTTTCTTGGACCCCTCTACGCAGTAAACGTGGACATAGTCATCTACTATAAGCCCTCCCAAAGACTTACCATCTAAATCTACTGGGTCTCCTCTCTGGGAGAGTCCAGTAATGAAGTAGATGTCTTCTACCTCTATGCATATTGGCATTTGATCTATGATGAAGCAATATTCCTCTGGTTTCCAATAATTTACAAGCATTTCGATCAACCGGACATTACTCTTCATATTTGGCATTTTAAAAAAATTGAGCAATCAACAATTTCGGAGAACATTGAGCGACTATTGGTCTTGCATTACCTCATTGTCAATGGCACTGTGCTCACGTTCCCTCCATGATATAGTCATTCTGAGAAAAATCATCATTTTTTTCATTAGCCATGCATTTTTACATTTTGGGTTGCGCATACGCAACATTCTCTATACACAGTCGCGTATATACATGGCTTGATCTCTATAAACCCGCATATGCGCAGACCGTAATGGAAAATAAATAATTCTAACGGTAAAATTTCTTAATTTTAACCTTATGAACAGAAAAAATTGATGACAAAGAAGGATTATGGGCTTACCTGACTAGTTTGGTGAAGTTTGACGGTCAATTGCTCCTATTTTGACGAAAGAGGCTTTTTCTCCAGAGCTCTTTTTCCCGAATCAGCAAGTAACAATGAACCAAATATGAGGTAACGTGTGTATTATGCCAAAAAATGGAAAATTTTTGCAAAAACCCGGATTCTTAGAAGTGCTCAGATTGGTATATTTTCAGGTACATTTTGACGAAGTTGAGATTTTTTCCGGTTTTTGATCCATGACTGCTGACCCGTCATGGTAGGTATATGATCTTCACTGGCATATAGGTTAGGAAATCCACCTTTTCATCACATTTTTCATACTAGCCTCCATTCTGATCACTTGCCATAGGGTCGATCCCATCAGTTCATGAGTATTTCACCCATTTCACTCGCCGATTATTTAATCATGACTTGGTGGTAGAGCCTTCCTTTACATGGGCTTCCTAGTTAGCTCCTCACGAGCATTTGTTGCCCATGATATGTTTTATGTAGGTTCGGGAGTCCTCTTTAGTCCCGACATGACTTATGTGTTGAAGTTTCATTCTTCTTCTTCTTCACTATCAATTTTTCTGGCTATTACCCTAGAGGCTCCCTAGTGTTGTTGAGTTGTATTACTGCATCACATATTGGCTACTTGTTTATCCTGGCCTTTAGCCGGCTTCATTTGGACTCGATGTTTAAGCCAAATTTTGACCTTGACTGTCTGTAAAATTTAACCATTGCATGCACTTAGCTATCGCAACTTGACACCCTTTTTACGTATGGATGGAACATTCCTTTGAGTATCGCTTACCAGTTTCCGCCACCTTACATCGGGCATAGGATTGTTCCTATCCCAAGAACTAGTGCATCTGTTTCACTGATACTCATTCTATCCATTGTACTATAGCATTATTTTATTCTTTTTCAGGCTTATTATATGAAAAAGACAAAAAAATCAAATATAAAAAAAGGAGCGAGAACGGGATGTTACTTCATAACTTTTTGATGGTAGTACAGTATCAGTTTGTCACCCTTGAGCAAAGCACATACACTTATATATTTCCTTCATTTGGGATGGTTTTAGTTTTGACCTAGGTTCAGCCTTATCCTTGTTTCACTGGTCAGTCCTCCCCCAGTTAGTTATCTCTTCCAATCATATGGAGAGTTTTTTTTTTGCCTCCTGCATAACAGCCTTATACAGTGTCATTGTTTACTGCCATGGTCATCACAAGTCGTGATTTTGTTCAAGGGAAGTTTAAACCAGAGTCGTCCATTCTACAATGTCTCTTGACTCATTATTCAGTCGGCCTTCCCGGTCTTATCAGTATCTTGTTCTATCACATCAGATGTTTTGGTCTTCTGCTCATGCTGGTTTGAGAGGGTCTCCATTGACTTCTCGCTAGCGGGTTTGTCTCTTATTGACTATGACACATTGCTCTGAGAGCAAACCTAGACCTGCACCCTGGCCCTATTTCCATTATTGATAGGTGACCTTGTGCTCAACATTTTATCATCATTATGGGTCCTTGAATGAGTGATTTTCCTTGTGTTCGACGTCAGCATACATTATCACACTTGGGATTTGTGCAGTACCTTGATTTCCATTTGACCCTATCGGTGGATATCTCGCCTCTGTGTTAGCTTTCATTATTGGTTGGTTCAGAGGGTTTCTTTCGTGCTCTAGCTTCATCTTGTGCATGTCAGAAATGTACTTCGGTTTGGTTCCATCACTCTGCTTCGTCTGATTCCTTCCAAATCTTGGCCTGTGGGTTACACTCGCACTAGACTGATGTGGGATGCCTTAATGCCTTTCTTCCAGTAGATATTTTCCCATCGACTCCGACTCATTGCTCTGGGAATAAGGTCTAGAGTCCTTTTTTCAGTACCTTAGGGTTTGCTGTCATCAGTGGCAGACTCTTCGCTATCGACAGTGGGGAATCATCATTGCCTCTTGATTGGTAGATTCTTCCAAGTGTTCGACTTCAACTCATTTATTCACACTTGTTAGATTGTACTGGGGCACCTTGACACTCATTTTAATTATTAGTGGGTAGTCTCGCGTTTGTTAACGGTATGCATCATTGACCAGTAATCAAAATATTTCTCACATGGTCGACTTCAGCTCATTTATTTCCATTGTGTAGAATTGTGCCATAGTGATCGGTGAAGACCTTGGGTTGCATCAACATCTTTCGGTTCACTTTTGACAGTCCTTTTAGTTTCTGCCAATGATGTCGTCCACCCTTATATGTTGCAGTTTTAGTACAGCAGCATCCTATATGTTGGCTCCCGAGTTGCGTGACTGTACCAAGTGTTTCACCCCTTATGATTTGGTACATGGAGATTCAGTTACTTTTGTGTTCAATCATCCATTTTCAGCATCATTGATCAGTTTTCTATATGTGATACTTGGACATTGATTCCGACTTATACTTCTGGGTCATGCTCAGCTGATTCATTGTGTACTTTCAGTTCAGCTATACTTGTACATATTCTGGATCTATTATGTACTTTCTATATGCATATATTGTTGACTGAGCATGGGTATGCCCGCCTCAGACATGAGTTGACTCTCTATTTTCTTTCATTGGTTTTTGGCAGGCTAAAATCTGGTGAAGTCCTCTCTTGTCCTTGCGAAGTTCTTTCTATGTGCATAATATATTTTGGCCATCATGTACCCCTTCTGACCTCATATATTAGGGGGCATCTGTTATAGCATCATTTTTCACCCTCATGTGATTCATGATAGTCTCTATGGCCTTGGGCACCCATTCCCACAGACTTGGATCAAAATTCACTAAAAAAAAGTGTTTTAAATCCCATATGCGGGTATGCCCAGAATTTTCCGCATGTATACGCGAGTCCAGTATTAATTTTCCGCGTATGCCATTAAAATCATTAAAAATATATATAAAATTCCCTATTTTTGAGGTTGGGTTGATGGTTATTCCCTAGGTTGAGGTTGCGTATGCATGGCCTAAGGGAGAGAGAGAAATTATTGATATTATACTCTGTTGGAATCCCAATTCAAGTCTAATTTCACGTGCCTCCTGCACTTCCCAGTTCATTACAGGAAACCCTTTGTTTCCTGGAGGTGTTCATCTCTCTATATGTCATCTCATGTGCACAAGTTCTAAAGGAATCTTAGCGAGGCAAGGGCGGGATGGATCCAGACGACTGTCTATTCGAAGATCGTGGAAGGATTCAGGTGATCTCTCCACTTTTTATTATTGTACATGCTGTTCGTAATAAAGAAGAACCATCTTGTTCCCAAATATATGTGTTAATATCTACTTGCATATGTGAAAATATTGTTATTTAAAGCATTTATTATTTTTTATATAATGTTTCACATGGATTATACTGACATTTAGAATAGATATATGCTGTACAACTAGATTTTCGTGCATGTTTCTTCTTGACTTTCAGGTTAAGGAAGAAGAAGAGTTGCTGGGGGTTTGGACCCTGCGGAATCTACATCAGACGTAGGATCTATGTGTTACACCATTTTTTGGTCATCTAACCTTTCATCATTAGATGGACCCAAGTACACCACGTAAGACCAGTTTTACCCCAAGTAAACTGCTTTCACTATGTTAATTAGGAAACCCCAAAAGGAATAATTAATTAAACCATAATTTAATTATTATTCCCAGTCATGTTTAACCCAAAAACAAAGAAATTAATGAGATAAACCGATAGTTATCTTATTATTTTCTAGGAATAATTATTTAAATAATATTCCTTGTTAAATATGACCAAATCAACCACCATTAATTAAATAAATCATTATTTATTTGATTATATCCCAACCACTTCCTTAAAAAGATAAATAAATCATTTATTTATTTATTCTTCACTAATCAAGGGATTTGACCCAAGTCAAACACACTTTCCCTCCAACAAATAATAATAAAATATTCCATAGAGGTGGATCTAGATTTGATTAACATTATTTTAATCATGCACCAAGATCTAGAATGACCCAATATTTTGTTATAAATAGGAGGGTTTTCCCCATCATTCTTCACCTTTTGTTGCCTACTAGATCACTCTGGATCTATACACTTGCTCTCATTTCTACCATTTTGCTCCCATTGAGCCCTATCTTCTACATTGGGTTTTCTACATCTACAAGAGAGAGAAAGCTTAGATCTGAAGTGCTGAGGACTACAAAGAACCCATCCCATTGAGGAGATCTGGATACACCTTCTTGTTTCCTCCCGGGTGCCCTGTAATATAAAAATTCATTCAAAAATCGTGTTCTTGTCTTGTCTGTTGGATGCATGGAGCAAACTCTTTACTTTACTGCGTAATGTCTTTCCATTTATAGATCTGTTTGTTGCAGCACTTTAACTACTAATTGCAGATCTGAAGATGTTTTGCAGCCATTATTGTTGTTAGGGCTATTAGTTATGCGTAGCTAAAGTGGTTCTTTTCGTACACTTCGACGAAGAATTCATACTAACAAATGGCGACTCCACACGGGTTTTAAATTACGACCGCTGTCGTTTTTCATATTCCTGCATATCCAGCTACTTCAGGCCCTAGGGCTTCTTTTCAGCTGCTTAGTTTTCCTCTTTTTATGTCATTTTTCTCACAAAAAACCCTAAAAACTTAAAATTTCTAACTTCCGTGTGTTTCTGGCCCTATTGCGCAGGTAAGCGACACACGGCCATATTTGAGACGACAGCACACGAAAATGCACGCATGAGACAGCAGGAGCAGGGGGAGTCGCACTTTGGGCCCCTAAACCTGTGACACAGTTCTCAGTCGCACTTTCGACACCATTTTTCATGACACACTTTCCGGATCGGAGCCAAACTGTATTTGCCTTTCGGCATTTTTTATATGATTTTTACGGAAGGTTCTGCTGCAGCCTCTGCCAGGGTTGTCTAGCCTCTGTCTCAGCCCGCCTTGACCAAGATCTGATCTGTTTTTACTCATCTAAGTGGGAACCCAACCCCTTAGGGCTTTAGTACCCTCCACTTTTTGTGGAAGAGTTTTAGCTGTTTCAGCCGTCGGTTTCAGAGCTTCAGCCCCCTCTTTTCCAGATCTGTTACCTCCCTTTCAGATCCATTGAAATCAGCCTCTTTTCCTTCCAAATCACCTCTTGTCGTTTTGTTTGGACCTCCTCTGAAGGCCTCCGCCTTGCCCCCTGGACCTCTTCTAAAGGCCTCTGCCTTGCTCCCCCCCGGTTTTTTGCTGATTTCCCTTTTTCCAGCCACCTTGCCTCTGTCTCTTGGCTGTGATCTGCACCCCTTGTCTGCAGCTTTATCCTCCAGATCTCTGTCCCCTTTGACCCTAGATATGTCGAGCTTCCTTTGTGTGTGTTTCCATAGTTTTTCCCTTTCTTTTCAGCATAGTTGTGAGAGACCCACCTTCTTGGTTTAGATAGATGCATACGTAGCTGTTATTTTTCTGTTATTTCAGCACTTTATTCTGTTCTCTGTAGGTTTATTTTCAGCTACGTCGCACACTTTTTCTTGCTCTCAAACAACGAAAAGGGTTTAAAAATTAAAATTAACGCACGCCACACACTGACCCTAAGTGAAGAAGCGCCTGGTTTACACCGCCTGGCAAAGACTCTAAAATCAATTGTCACTGCACCTTTTCTGCCCTTGACCTTCTTGATTTTGTCCCTTTCTGCCCTTGTCGGCTTCCTTCTTCCTGTCATCATTGCGCCCCCAAGGCGCCTTTCCCGGAGACTTCTTGGCCTTCATCCTTAGTTTCCGGTTGATCGACCTGCTCCGCACCGCCGTCGTCGAGCCAGTCCACCTTCGAGTCCGCACTCCGACTCCTCTCCTGATTCATCGGGTCCCCCTTCTCTTTCCGGTTCTCCCCCTTTTACCTTCACCATGTCTGGACCAGGGCCTAACGCTAGCGGTTCTCCCGGCCCCAATGCCGGCCCTACTTCTAGCGGAACCGTCACAACCACTACTCCGGCCACCCCTGTGCTGCCGTACATTGCAGGCCTCAGCCTCCCTGATTTCCATCAGTTGATTAACGACCCCATTCACCATAATACTACCTGGCCCACTATGCCCACCAAGTTACCCTCTGATATCCCTAAGTTCGAGGGCCTTAATGGCGAAGACCCAACCAATCACGTCCGGTCTTTCCACATGTGGTGTTCCTCCAACTCCAGTACCGATGACTCCATCCGTCTTCGTTTGTTCCAACGCACGCTTACCGGCGAAGCTTCTAAATGGTATGTCGAACAGGCCACTTCCTCCCATACCACATTCGAGACTCTTGCCCAAGCCTTCTTGTCATACTTCCAGCTCCCTCTCTGATACGACACTGGTACGGAGCTCTTGACTTCATTTAAGCAATCCTCTTCCACACGCCTTTCTGCCCATGTTCAGGAATGGCGACGAAGACAGAGCTTATGTCGAGCCCCTCCCTTTGAAGATCGGGTTTACATGGACTGGTTCCTTCGCACCCTCCCATCTCCCATCGGCAAAGATGTCGCCTCTCACTTTCCTCAATCTGAAGAAGCCGCCCTCCAAATAGCTTTAAAGTATGACCTGATCTACGCTCAATCTGGTTATGTTTATACCGTTCTTCCTGACATCCCCAGGCCCGGTGGCGCTAACGCCCCGGGGGCATCTCATTCCGCCGACGGTATTGTTAGATCTCTTTCCCACCCATCTGCTCACCCTCCTATGGGCTATGGTCTCCCTCAGGGAGGGGCCAGCACCTCCAGCACTCTTCCCCCTCCCGGCAACATGTATCCAGGATACGGCATGCCTCCTCCTTTTGCCCAACCTCCCCGCTTTTACCTCAGTAATACCCCAACCCAGCCCTTAGCACATCCCACGGCTGGTGCTTGACTCCTCCGACATATCACGCTTGGCCTCCACCCACTCACTCGAAGGCAATGGCCTTACAACCCCCACCTCCCGGGCAAGTATTTACACGAGCGGGTGCGATTAATCCCCCTTATTCTCAAAGAGGCGGAGAGGCAACCGGAGACCCACTCTGCCCCATTAGTAGGGACAGATACAGTATGGACCTAACACTAGCAACCTTGACCCTCGGGGCATTCCGCCCGAGGCCGGACGACAAAAACAGCACAAGCAAGCCACTGTTGTGTTGCAGTGTTCTGATCCCTCACTCACGGTGTCTCTTTTACCCCGGATACGGCGGATGTGGGAGTCTCAAGCCACATTGCGCGGACAACACGCCTCCCCTCACGCTCCTCCTAATGTGGCCACTACCCAGCTAGCTGTGTTCACTGTGTTCTTGCAGTCCTTTCCTTCAACGAGGAAGTTAGGCGGCTGCCCAATCCCCAGAGCAACCATGTAGCCCCCTCGTCTGGTTGGTTCCTGCGGCTACCGGATCCTTATGACTGCGCTCGATCCTTCCCCTTCGATGCGACCTTCACCTTCAAACTCGATCTCCATGATGCCCCCGACCTCCTAAAGTCTTTGCTCCGAGCCTCCATCTTCGAGTTCTCTGAGCCTCTTTAGAGCATCCCGGTGGCCCCTTACACATCCTCAACCCAAAGTTGAGGTTCATCCAAAGAATCCAAAAGGGACCATTAAGCAGAAATCACTGCTCGGTCAGTGCTCAATCGTAGGTATAAAAGATGATTGCTTTAATCCTTCTTTGCCATTTCCACACTGGAACTCCTCCGGTCGTGCCCTTCTCAAAGGAAGGCTCTACTATCTGCCGTGGGCGCTGTTGATCCTGCTGATGACCAAATGATTGTTTTCGACGCCACTCAATCGGACCACCCTCCTCTTCCTCCTTCCGTTGCTTTCCAAATTCCAGTCAAAATCCGGAACGCCACTGTATCCCGGTGTATAATTGATGAGGGGGCATCCACCTGTGTGATGTCCGCTTCAGTTTGGAAGCAACTCGGATCCCCTGAGCTGGCCCCTTCCACGATCACCCTTCGAGCGTGGGACGGTCATGCCTCCCAGCCTATTGGCCTGTTTCGTAACTGTCCCATCACCCTAGCCGGTAAGACTGTTTGCATTGACGTCGAAGTCATTGACGCCCCTCTAGACTACAACATTCTATTGGGGCGAAGTTACACCTATGCCATGTCTGCTGTCCCATCCGCGGTTTTCCGCAAGATGTATTTTCCACATAATGGGAAGATAGTCACCATTGACCAGCTATCTTATCATGAACCGCCATCTCAGACCTCCTCCGAGACCACCATCTCTTTCGTAACCAACAAGCAAACCGTCGATTCCTTGACCAGTGTCTCCCCCGGCGTCTATAAAGATTCCACCCTGCTTGGTACTTTTCCTCACCTTCCTCCCCCTCCAGTTACTGATCCCAGCTTGTCGAATGTTTGCATGATGCAATCGTCTCAGGCTGCCCATAAACGGCCTGCCTCGGCTAGTCCGCACCCTCCTCCCCGCCCTCCGCAACTCGCTCCTAGCCATCCATCTCAGCCAGCCGGACCTCCTCCTTCTGGTCCTCCCCCTACAGATGGTGTCCCCGAACCTCTTTATCCTCCAGGCTCGGTCCCCCCTGGCCTTAACCATCTTGGAGCCGTACCTCCTGGTCATTACCCTGCTGGACAGATCCCCTTCTTGGCTCCCCCTCCCGGAGTATATTCCGTCCCCGTCATGGCCACCCTTTCTCTCCCTAACTTGACCTTGGGTATTCCGGTTTGGTACCTTGACCCCCGAGCCGCCACCCCCCCTGGTCACCCCAAACCTTACATGGCTTTGACACCGGTTCAACCGGTCCCCCTCGCTTCCTCCATAGCCAACGTGCCCCCAGCACCTCCACGGACTGACCCTTCCTTGTTGGGTTGGCTCCGGGAAAGAGCCAAAGCCCTCGAGGGCAACCAAAGACCAAACCACCCGACCAACCGGCTCCTCCCCACGACCACCCAAGCCCGCCATTCGATGCGCTTTGTGTGATGTCGTCGGTCATGCCACTCACATGTGTCCTGAATTGCCCCACCTCAAGCTTCTGGTCAACGAGACATTCCCCGACTCTGATCTCCCAGAAGTCCATGTCACTATTCCCGACTCCCTCCCAAAACTCAAACACTTGCGCACAAACCACCCTTGTGCCTTGTGCGATTTTCACGGCCATTACACCCACCTCTGTCCCCGCCTTGACGAGTACCGTTCCTCCTTGGACTTGTACCGCCAATTCAAGGCCGCTTCGATCGGACCAAAGGACATTCACATTCCGCCTCCTGCTTTTCAGCCAACGGAGCCCTCAGTCACCATTTTGTACCTGTCATCATCCATGAGACCATTGGGGAACGTTCCATCTGAATCCTCCCCTGTTGTTTCGCTTGACTTTCCTTCAGCGGTCATCTTGGGCTCAACATCGGTAGATCCGTTATCTACTTCCTCTTCGGTCACCCATTGTGACGATCCGCATGTGAACCTCTCTTCTCATGATGATGATTCAGGCCACTTCACCATGTCAGGTGGTTCTTCTTCCACCAGTCACCCCATATTCTATCACGATGACGACATTATGGAAGAAATTCCCACCCCTGACTTTATCTATTCTCCCTTACATCGAACCCATGCGTTGACACCACATCCACCTTGTGGCCATTACATCAAAACCCAATGTTTGGGTAAGGGGGCACCCACATTTGAGAGACCACGAGACGCCATTCTCCACCACTCTCCTAGTGTATCTGGTCGTGTTGACTCTAGACCCGGTATTCTTCCACATTTAGAAGAACCTCTAGAGTCCCATATCACTTCAGATCACTCTCGGGACGATACCCCTTATCGTTCCCTCATCTTACATCAGCAACCCAGTCTCTTAGACATTATTGTTGACCAACCTATAGCTTTTCTACGAGAGCATCAGTTCATTATCTTCAAATCCTCCTTTTGGGATAGTGACACCAGGTATGCCAATTCGGAAACTTAAAGTCCATTTGATCACTATATGTAGTACCAAAAGAGATTGGCAATCCTCCATTTCCTTTCTCAAACTGCATAACCATAACCAGAACAAATGGCACACCACATCATTAAAATGTGTTTAGATTCCCATTTTTCTAAATACATTTTGGCATGACCACACCATGCTTGGGGGCACCTCTGCCCCCCAACCATACCTCTTAGAGGATTTCGAAGGCCACCCCCTTCCTAACCCTCGCAATGCACTCTATCTTAAGAAATATTACCCTTAGCATTTCCCCTCTGAACTGCATGTTTTATTTTCTTTTAGATAGCCAGCATCTGTTTTTTCATTTTTCCTACTTCACCAAAATCCAACTCCCAGCCATAAAACAGCACCAAACCCCCCTTATCTCCCAGGTCGCAGTTTTCTGCCATTTTCTGGACCAGGTCGCACTTGTTGCCCTAATACCTGCGTCCTGGGTCGTACTTTTTGCCCCAAAAAAAGTGCGACCCGGCCATAGAGATGAAGGAGGGGCTGTTTCTGGGGGTTTTTGGGCCCTCAACTGCAAATGTAATCCGTCAAAATGCAAGAGCAAGGTTAGGCCTCTCGCCTCCAACTGACAGATCTCGAATCCAACGGTCGGTTTGTCCGCTACGTTCGCCGCAAGATTTAGGGCCTTCTCTCCTCTCCACATTCACCACAGCAACAATAGCAAATGAATGATTTTGGAGGAAAAACCGCCTCATTAAAAGAGAACCCCTGTTTCTTCTTTCGACTGCTGCGACCACACCGTAGCCCCGTTCGACGAACCGTCAGCACCGCTGGATAGATCTCACCGAGCTCTCAAATGGGTTTTAGTTAGTTTTTGGTGATTTGATACTTCACCCGTACACATTTTTTCCACGAAGGGTCACTTCACCGCTCCTTAAAATCGAATTTCCTCACTTCCGCCACTTGTACTTGGGGCACCATATCGCTCCCTTACTTGTCCATGTTCGTGTCGATTTTCGTCATGAGTGCCCACCTTGTACTCATGCTTCCATGACCCCCCATTGGGGCCTTTACTGTGTGGCAGCACTATAAAGTCGCCCTTGTTTAGAGCATCCAAGTCGAGTCATCATTGCATTCATGGAGTCTATCCTGCGTCCTTTTACACCCCACTATAGCCCTCCATCCTTCATTGCTTGGTCCCTCTCTTGCGTCGCACATTATGACCTTCAGTCCCACTGTCCCCTGTCCCTTCCGATATTGTGTCAGTCGCTGCCATGTCATTCATGCCCTTTATGCTCTAACAAGGGAAGTCGTCCATTCGCCACTCCATCCTTCCCATTTCCGCTATCATCATTAGTGTCAGTCTATCCGTCGCTCTATTGTTCTTCTCTCGTGCCTTAGTTGAGGATCTCTCATTGCCTCACCTACGGCGGACCTCCTTCTGTCGAC
Source organism: Pinus albicaulis (assembly GCA_034641835.2). NCBI lineage: Eukaryota > Viridiplantae > Streptophyta > Pinopsida > Pinales > Pinaceae > Pinus > Pinus albicaulis. The sequence goes on along the minus strand of CM076570.1, from coordinate 738,721,366 downwards.
ATCAGCACATTTATTCCAGAAGCATGGTCTAGAGGGCGGTGTACCTTGGTTCCAGCTCCACTCGTGTTCGGTGCCTCGGATCAGGCAGGGGGATCTCTCCCTTCCCTTTGACTTGATTGCTTCTCCAGCTCCTTTCAGCATGATCGAGATTCGTATATTGGACAGTCCAGTGACCCAGCAGCAGCTCTTGATGATTCCCGGGCGTGTGTGAGATGTCTCAACCCTCATGAGGGGGTGGCCCTGCAGGTAGCCCCCCACATGCCCGGATGACCTCTTCATTGCAGCCTTTGATGCCGCTCCAGATTTTGATGATGTTGGCCTTAGCCACTTGCAGCACCTCTATGATTTGCATGTGTCAGTCAGATTTTGTGAGCCCTTCCCCATTTACAGGGGGCATTTGGGTTGTATTTATCTCATGTACTCAGATATTATTGTACTAGTCCTGGCTGTTATCCCAGGCACAACATGTATGTGAGACTCTTCATTGTATTTTTATCTGGCCCTTGATTATGCCAGCTGTACTCTCTGGTTCGGTCCCTTGTGTACTGGACACACTATTCTTTTGTACTTTGTCACGGCGGGCATAGGTATGCCTCCCCCGCTGCCTTCAGCACAGGTACCCTCTCATAAAAAAAGACTTGTTGCACCTGCGAGTCTCGTCTCCTCAGGGTCTAGTCCTCCAGCACACTATCTACCTCCGACTTCTCTCTCTGACATCCCCTTTTATCGTCTAGTGATTGTATTCTTACAACGTACTTCGGTCATACGATTTGCTCCTAACACTCGCACGCTGGGGGGCAATCTGTTACACCATTTTTTGGTCACCTAACCTTTCATCATTAGATGGACCCAAGTACACCATGTAAGACCAGTTTTACCCCTAGTAAAATTGCTTTCACTATGTTAATTAGGAAGCCCCAAAAGGAATAATTAATTAAACCATAATTTAATTATTATTCCCAGTCATGTTTAACCCAAAAACAAAGAAGTTAATGAGATACACCCATAGTTATCTTATTATTTTCTAGGAATAATTATTTAAATAATATTCCTTGTTAAATATGACCAAATCAACCACTATTAATTAAATAGATCATTATTTATTTGATTATATCCCAACCACTTCCTTAAAAGGATAAATAAATCATTTATTTATTTATTCCTCACTAATCAAGGGATTTGACCCAAGTCAAACACCCTTTCCCTCCAACAAATAATAATAAAATATTCCATAGAGGTGGATCTAGATTTGGTTAACATTATTTTAATCATGCACCAAGATCTAGAATGACCCAATATTTTGTTATAAATAGGAGGGTTTTCTCCTTCATTCTTCACCTTTTGTTGCATATTAGATCACTCTGGATCTATACACTTGGTCTCATTTCTGCCATTTTGCTCCCATTGAGCTCTACCTTCTACATTGGGTTTTCTACATTTACAAGAGAGAGAAAGCTTAGATCTGAAGTGTTGAGGACTACAAAGAACCCATCCCATTGAGGAGATCTGGATACACCTTCTTGTTTCCTCCCAGGTGCCCTGTAATATAAAAATTCATTCAAAAAATCGTGTTCTTGTCTTGTCTGTTGGATGCATGGAGCAAACTCTTTACTTTACTACTTAATATCTTTCCATTTATAGATCTGTTTGTTGCAGCACTTTAACTACTAATTGCAGATCTGAAGATGTTTTGCAGCCATTATTTTTGTTAGGGCTATTAGTTATGCGTAGCTAAAGTGGTTCTTTTTCGTACACTTCGACGAATAATTCATACTAACACACTGGGAGAAGGAGAGGGTTTGAACCCTACTGGATCACCTTCAAATGTAGGACCTATGGGTACTACCATTTATTCCCATTTTACTTGTTTAAGCATTTGGACTGTAAATTTGTATGCTTCATGTTGTTTTATTCTTCTTGCTTTGTTGGGGTTCCCAACCCAAACCCTAGGGTACATCATCTCGTAACAACTTCGGGTGAGCCTGCGATCTCCTTGGAGCTTGTTGCTGAAAGGGCTAGTGATCAAGGGTTTTGTTGGTGCACAGTAAGATCAAACATGTGTCAGCCCAAATCAAGCCAACAAATGGTAAGATATCTTGAGGACAAGATCTAAAGACCTTTGTAGAAACTAATTATAGCCCTCAGTTGAGTGAATCTAAAAGTGAAAAAGAAGAAATCGATCACCAGGAAGCTTCCAAGTATTTCACCTCCCAGCCTCAGAGTTCGTCGAATCTAAAATCCAGTAATAGACAGGGTCTATGTGGTTTTCCTACTCACCCTACCCCTCCTACCCCCCATCCCCCTCCCCCCAAGAATAGGTATAGATGATCATAGTAAGCTATATCTTTTTAGAGGAACTGGAGCAGAGGATCCAAATCAGTTTTGGTTTTTATACAAAGCTGTATGGCCAGCGAAGGAAGTCAATGATGAAAATATAAAAAAGGAACAAATCCTTATGACACTGCATGATAGATAATTAACATTGTATATGAAGTACTCAAATAATCAGAACAAAACATTTGGAGACATTAAACCAACAATGGTAGGATAGTTTAAGAAGTTGAAGTCTCAGTTGCAGTGCATTATGAATTTGAAGGAAATCAAACATAAACCTATTGAGTCTTTTTGGGAGATAGAATAAAAGTTGAAGCTACTATTGGATCAAGTGAGATTTGGCATAGCTCCGCAAAAACATGAAGAATGGTTTATAGTTGTGATGCTACCACATATCAGATTTCCATTGATGCAATAGAAGATAGGAACTCAAGATGAAGCTCTCGATATTGCGATGAAATTGGAAGCTTCACCTGTAATAGATACTAATTGGCGAGCCCTCGTATTATGCCAAGAGTGCTACAACTCCCGGCGGCTGCCCTACCTTACTTTATCAACTTGGGGTTTATACAAACTTGGAGGTGATAGTGCTATATACACAACAGATGCACTGTGTTCATGTCATCCTCTTCTGCTTTACGAAAGGGTGATATTTCTTAAACTATGATCAAAACTGAAAAATAAATTGTTGAAAGTAAATGACATAAAGGAAACTAAACTAAATTTCTGAAAATAAATGACAAGAATGAAACTAATCTAATTTGCAGAAAATAAATGAAAGAAAGGAAACTAATTTAACTTGCTGAAAATAAATGGCACAAAGGAACTAATTCTAAACCACACTTAACTTGGCCAAATGGCTAAATACACTCTATTTATCCTATGGCCTATCTACCATATCCATGACTTAATTCTAATTAAAAACGTGCTGATTTGCAACTTGGAGTAAAGAAAAGGGATGAAGAGGTGAATGGAGGACTTAGCACATGAAATCAAGCTTAGAAGTGGAAAGTGGTGGTTTAAACCTTTTAAAACCTTACAAAATGGCACAAAAATGACTTTGGAGAGGAATAATGTGAAATATGCGATGACGAAGATACGATAGAGGCAAAGGTTGTGATATGTGATGTCGCAATCACAATATCGCAAAAGTAAAGGGATAGCAGAAAGGTTTTCCAAGAGCGAGAGCGAAGTGCAATGAGGTAAGCCTTGCGAAGTGAGATTTGTGATTTTGAAATATCGCAATCGGTGAAAACAAGTGGTAAGTCTTGAAAAAAAGGAAAAGGTGCGAAAAAAAATGTGCGATGCAGTGGAGTTATTGCATCGGTGAAACGAGCAATAAGTGTCAAAAGAAAAAGGGAAACGGTGTGATTTGCGAATTCATAATATGGCAATTGGTGAAAACATGTATTAAGTCTTGAAAATAAATGAAAAAGGTGCGAAATTTGATTTGTGATGTGCGATGTAAAGTGATGACATGGAGGTGGGGTTGATATTGCAATCGGCATTTGGAAGCAGTAAGTGTTAACGGGAACAACTTAAACTATGTGGAGTGCGAAATGCAAATTATGGTAGTGAGGATTTCAAAGAGGAAGGTGGAGGTCGATTTTTTTATGGTTTTTGAAGGGTTTTTACGTCTTCTGTGTTAAAAAGGGTAAGGTAATCATGAACGACAAAACAAAGGAATAGGGGAGGCCGAAGGGCTTAAGTGCGTTTAGGGAAAAAGGTGGGTGTAGCAGTTGTAAATAAAAGGAAAAGGAGGAAATGGAAGCATAGAAACAGTGTTCAGGCTGTGAAGGAAAAGAGGGAAAATGAAGTGGGAAGCGCCTCTGAGTTACTCTGGGATTTTAACAATGATTCCTGCAATCAATCCTGCTAACTTATTCACAAAGAAACAAGGAAATGCGTAAAAGTACAGTGCAAAGGAAGATTGAAAAATGGTAATGCAACTCTAACCTCAACTTCAGAAACATTAAACATAAACTATTTTTTCGGCATATGGGAAGGTTCGCCCTCCTCGAGCTCTATTGAAAGAGATGAGATGGGGTTATTAATCCACATATTTTTTTGGTTCTTTTTCTATTCTATTACTCACAAGAAAAGGAAAAAATACAACAACCTACTGAAAGAAGAAATAAGCATCAAATTGGAACATAAATGAAATTATCAGAAGCAGAGCTAATGAGATGATAGAAAGAAAAGAAAAAGTATAACAGAGAGGCTGAGGTAGGTGGATTGGGCCCTAACCCACAAGCCTAGCTCTCAGAAACTTAAATCAGTAAAATGAAATCAATTTGCTTATTTCATAAAAGAATAACTCCATACATCTCTGAAATTTTTATCTATGATTAAAATAAAAATATCAATAGCTTGCAACAAAGTTCCAACTAAAATCAATTCACTGACTAACTCTTCCTAGCTCTATCTCTACTCTATTTCTTCTACAAGGCAACTACCAACAACTCGCTAAAAAATACTGATTGAGTCCACTTGACTGCAAGTAAAAAAATATTGAGTGCCGGTTTGCCCCTAGAATTCGAATTTTTGGAGAGAATCCTTGGGGATCCTTTGTCTTCCTTTGGAATTCAAATTGGTGGAGAGAATATTTGGGATCCTTTGGTTGCCTTTGAGAGTCAAGGAGGGTGGAAAATCCTCCAATAATTTCTCCTTATTGTCTCCTCCAATTCTTTATGATAAAAGCCTTATAAAATGCTTAATAAATCACGATTTTCTACACTCAACCTCATATTAGGCACTCAAAGTATCTTAGAGTTAATCAACACCTATACTAGCATCATAAAAATAAATAATAATAGAATTTCAAGAAAAATAGATCTAAGAATGCAAAAAGGTGACCATTAACCCCTCCAAATATGTTTAATGATGAAGCTCATCACTAATGCAGGTATAAAAAAGATTCAGAATCAGTTGGAAAACTTGACCTTGAAGATCCAAGACATCAATAAAATCAAGGAAGATAGATAAGAAGTGTGTTGTACGAAGTGCGGATTGAAGGGCCATTCTAAAGAAAAATACTCTATTTTCAGGGAACATTTGGCTGGTGGAGCACCTAATACATTTAATGCAAGATGTAGCCTATGGTGTGAGATATGTATGGCTAGAGGTAAACATCACCCATAATACTGCTACTTTTTACAAAAATATGTGCAAACTCCAGGGAATCTATTTTGCAAATTCTGTAAATCAGTAGGACATGGCGATAATAATTGTCGAAGTTATGACCTAATGATGGAGTGCAATTTTGACACTTATATAATTCAAGTAGAAAATCATGGACATGAGGATAATGTACAACACAGTGGTTGATGAGGTTACCATGGAAGAGGTAGAGGTCAGGGAAAATTTTAGGGGCTAATATTTGCAGGTGGGCTAATTTTCCATGTTTTTTCAAAAAAAAACGATTCACCAATTTCGATTTTTTTGAAAATTGATTAGCCCAAAGTTTATAGTATAAAATTATTTTACCCTAAAAATTGCCAAAATTTTATATATACTCATATAAAATAATTAGAAACCTAAATATTTTTACAAAAATATCATAAAAAAATTTACAATTTACATATTGGGGACCAGTAAGATTCGCCAAAGTTTTGAAACTTTAAGATAAAATTCCATCCTTAAAATTTTCCCTGGTAGAGGTGGTGGAGCTAGTTGAGGACGTGGTTAGATCATTAGATATAACTGCGGCTAGCTAGGTCATTTTGCAAGAGATTGTGAGAACCCCCCTACGACATGTAAGTATTGTAACTATTTTGACCATGTAATTAAAGAATGTCCTATACTTATGGTGAAGATACAAGAAAAAATAAATTAGCAGCTTATGCATAATATTCAGTTGATGACTGTTGAAAGGAGGATTGTTTGACCTAGAATTAGTATTGTCACTAGAAGTGGAGTTGTGACCAGTAGTGATAAGGAGGGATGGAAAGAAGGAATTTGAAAATCTAGGTGCATGGGTTAGAAATATTGTTCAGAAAGTTCCTATTTTCTATATTCAGAAATAAAAATGAGTATTTATGGAACCAAAATGAAGTTTTATGGATGCTAGAGCTTTGAGCTCTAGTGCACAACCAAAGCCTAATGAGAGAAGTAAATAAAACATGTCATCAACTTCGATGCAGAATATAGCTATGACACAGAATTGAGCTCTAAAATAATACCATGATGTAGTAATCCGAGTAAGTATTTTAAGGTCTTTTATACATACTTGCATGAAATTTCTAAGGGATGAAAATGTTGTAGAAGGGCTACAAGAGTTGATAGATTCCTATGCATCAAAAGTAACACCGTGAAGTGAGATGTGCGCAATTAATAATTTGCATCGACATAAGAGAACTAGAAGAGAAATTAGGCTCAATGCACACATAGGATAATATGAGATGGAACAATTTATTTTGGATTTCGGATATGATGCTAATGTATTGACAAAAAAGACATGGAAATTCATGGGTAAGCAAAAGCTGCAATGGTCACCTATTCAGTTGAGGATGTAAAATAAACAAAAGATATTTCCTATGGGAAGACTACTAGGTGTCACAGTTGATATCGAAGGAGTGCACACTAGTGTTGATTTTGAAGTAATAGAGATTGTGGATGATAGTAACCTTACCCTGCATTACTTGTAATTGACTTAGAATTTTCAAATATGGCCATAATTAGTCTGAATAAGAGACAAATTATATTTGAAGGAAACAATATGAGAGTGATTTATACCTTGGATCCATCATAAGGAGCTAGACACGCAGAACCAATCAGAGAATAATACTCTGCAACAGACATAGACAAAATTTATCAAATGAAAATGAGGGAACAATATTGGGTTAACCCTACTACATAAGGAAAGTTAAGTTGGCAACATGATAGTTCTTGTACCTCATATTCCAAAGAAGATTTGGAAAATTGGAATAATAGGCTACATGAAGTATCCACAAGGTGTTGTTTAAGAATTAGAAAATCATTTTGTTATATCATGTATGAGCTATGTGACCTTCCTTCTTATGATGGCATAAGAGATCTGAATACTTTTCTTAATTGTTATGAACAATAGGTTTAATAAAATCAAAGGTTTTTATCCTTGGATGTAGCACTGAAAGCTACCCTTGCTAGATGGTAGAATGCACACAAAAATAATATATGAGGTTGGAAGGAATGTTGAAGAGTGATGTGGATAAGGTTTCGACAGATAGAAACATAAATGGAGATAAAGTGTGATGGTAAACATCATCCTAGGGAGAATATCCGGCTATGCCCTTTAGCGTGGCAGGAGATTCCACAGCAAGTAGGTACATGGATTTATTGATACATTGGAGACAATCCTTAAGAATTGGTACCTAGAAATAAAACTTCGACATGGTACTAAAAATCGGGAAGACATGGTCGATGCCTTCATATTAATGTTCACCTTTCAAGATGATTTCCCACACATATATTGGGCCATTCAGGCAATCAAGAAGAAGATCATTGATAATTCCACCTTAGTGACATGGCAACAAGCTGATTGGGCTACATATATAGAAAATGCAGTAGAATGTTATAAAAATTTTGCATATGGAGAAGAAGAATATCCTCGTAACATTGACATAGCAGAACCAGAAGGATATCACAAAGTGAATGGACCCATGATAGAGATACCAGACATAATGAAGCCATTGAAGAAAAATAACGTAAACATAGGATTAGAGGAGTATACCAAGTTTGTGACTATAGGAGAATAATGGGATGAAGAAACAATTAGTAAAGTTATAGAATTACTTCAATAATATAAAGAAGTGTATCCTACCAAGTGTTCAGAGATTAAGGGTATAATCGGAGATTTAGGAGTCATGAAGATTCCTTTGAAGCCTAATGTGAAGCCAATCAAACAAATACCTTACAGACTAAACCCGAAGTATAAGGACAAAGTCAAAGTGTATATATTGATAATATTATAGAAGCACAAATTATTGAACATGTAGAAGAATCAGAATGGGTGGGTCGTATGATGGTGCAATAAAAGAAGACTCAAGGAGAGATTGGGATTTGTGTTGATCTGAGAAATTTGAATGACGCATGTTTACATGATCCATTCCCTACCCCTTTCATAGACGAAGTGTTGGAAAATGTAGGAGAACAACATGTTTACTCATTTACAAATGGATTCTCAGGTTATCATCAGATTAGGATTGCAACTAAATATCGACATAAGACCACATTTTCTACAGAATGGGGCTCATATCAATACACAGTAATTCCTTTTGGATTGAAGAATTCCCCTACTATATTCTATAGGGTTGTGATCGTATCTTTTAAGGAATACATTCAAAATTTTTTGGAGGTATACTTTGATGATTGGACAGTATCTGGGTTGTTGAACAAACATGTTGGAAATTTGAGACTATTGCTTGACATATGTATACAATATCATATCCCTTTGAACTTAAAGAAGTGAATATTTTGTGCACCCTTTAGCATATAATTGGGACATATTGTTTGAAAGCAAGGAATAATGGTGGACCCTACAAATATTATTATCATTGTGAATTTTCCTCCACCTGAAACCGTAAAAACACTTCACACTACGTTGGGACATACCAGGTACTACAAGAATTTCATCAAGGGGTATGCACAAATCACTACGGCTATGGATAAATTGTTGAAGATAGATGTGAATTTGAAGTGGAATGAATAATGCTAGAATATCCTTGACATATTAAAGGAAAATATGGTAGTTGCATCTATACTATTGTTCCCTGATTGGAACAAGGACTTTCATGTCCATGTGGATGCCTCTTATATAGGGATTTGGGAGTGGTATTGGCACAACCTGGTGTAGGAGATATTGATCATCCTATAACTTTTGGAAGTAATAAGTTATCTAAAGATGAAAATAATTACACCACTATAGAAAGGGAAGGACTAGTCATGGTGTATAATTTCCAGAATTTTTGACATTATTTGTCAGGGTCACATTTTAAGATGTTCATAGATCATTCTTCACTAAAGTATTTGGTTAATAATCATGTCTCAGGAGAAAATATTTGTAGAAGATTGTTGTTATTCCAGGAATATGACTTTGAGATTATTGGTAAACCAGGAAGACTGAATGCAGCACTTGACCATCTGTGAAGATTGGAAATAAGGGAAGAACCAACCAACATAGAATATAATATCCCTGATGTGCATTTATTTGCAATCAAAGTGGAAGATGGTCACTTCATGGATATCATTCAATTTTTTACTCATTAGGGGAAATTTGAGGTCCAAAATGGGCCTCCTAAGTAAATTATAAAATAATAGTAGAAATAATAAACTAAGATTTGATTACATCATCAAATTTTAGAGGGAAAAAAAGAAAAATCTACTTTTTCAACTCGTATTTTCAACTTTTCTCCCAACATTTTTAGTCAAATTTCGAGCAAGAGTATTCATTGGATGCAAAATTTAATTTCTCATCTAAGGAGTACCCATGTTGAATACTTTCTATGGACCCTGCTATGCGAAAAATGAGAAATACATGAAAAAACGTGATTGCAATCATGTTTTTCATGTATTTCTCATTTTTCATGTAGCATGGTCCATCGAAAGTATGCAACATGGGTACTCCTTGGACGAGGAATTAACTTTTTCATCCAACGAGTACTCCCACTCAAAATTTGAGTAAAAAAGTTGGGAGATAAGTTGAAAATATGAGTTGAAAAAGTAGTTTTATTATTTTATTATTTTTTAATATTTTTACCCTTTTAATTAAAAATGGTGAATCATCCCCATGGTCGACATCATCATCTTGAATCCTATTAGTTCTTATAAATTTTATTATGGTTGTACATTTTTCTTAGGAGGCCCATTTTAGACCTCAAAATTCCCCCAATGACGGGAATGGCTCCTTCAGAGTATACTACAAAGCAGAAGAAATAATTGGTGGTTAAGGAAGCTAACGTTTCAATCATAGCTAGACACTTCTATAAGATGGGACCAGCTGAAATACTATGCATATATGTTCCTGAACATGAAAGACAGATGATTCTAGCAAAATCTCATGGAGGCGCAGCTGGTGGACATTATGCAGGAAAAGATATTGCGCAAAATATTTTGAGAGAAGGATTTTGGTGGCCTACACTACATAAGGATGTAAACGAGTATTGTAGAGCATGCGATGTATGTCGAAGAACAAGGAAGCCTTCCAAAATATATGAGATTCCATTGGTACCACAATTTACATTGCAGGATTTTGATAAGTGGTCCATTTATTTTGTAGGACCAATCAACCCACCTAGAAAGAGGACTGGTGCGAGTTACATATTTACAATGAATAATTACTTAACAAGATGGGATAAAGCACAACCAGTAAGGAACTAAGGCGAAGTTTATTTTTGAGTACATATTGTCTAGATTTGGTTGTTCGATGATTTTGATGAGTGATCAAGGTTCACACTTACTGAATAAGACTATTGAAGCACTGACTGGGGAATTCCAAGTATATCCTCAGAAGATTACCCCTTACCATCCTAAGGCCAATGGAACAATGGAATAATTTAATAAGATTTTTTAAAATGCACTCACTAAGGTATGCAATGTGAATAGAGATGACTGGGATCTTAGAATTCCAGAAGTGTTCTGGGCTTAGATGAGTACATGTAAGAAGTTGATAGGTCAGACACCATTCAGATTAGTTTATGGGAAAGAAGTTGTGATGCCTATGGTGTACATTGTGCCTATATTGAGGATTGCAGCCTTTATAGATATGGCAGACCCTAAGATAATGGAGGAAAGGATGTCATAGTTGCTTGCTTTGGAGGAGGATATATCTGTAGCAGGATTCCATCAACGATGTAGAAAGCAAGAGAAAAATATTGGCATTATAGACATATTAACTAGAAGAAGTTCTACGTGTTGGAAATATGATGCAATATGTTGTCCTTGATGGCAACCTACTTGATGAAGTTGTCTTTGGAGAGAAACCTATGTGTTAAATATGTAAGAATGACGTATCTACAGATGTGACAGAGAAAAGAATTCAAGTAAGTTCTGGAGAAATGATAAATATATGTCACAATGTATACGCGAATTTGTAAAGGCCAAGTCGCGTATACACGCAGATAATTACGTCCCAAGTCACGTATGCCCTTTTGCGCTCCAAATTTATAATACCAAGGGGCATTACCATGGTTTTGGCACACAGTATTGAGCGTTGTATGGTTTATTTGATTCCATCCAAGAATACCATCGAGAGTTGTGTGGTTTTGGCTCATGGTATTGGTAAAAGCTAAATCTATTTAAGGAGAAGAAATTCATAGTGCAAGGTGTGCATGGGTAAGGGTTGTTGATGGATAAATTTCTCTAAGGAATATCTGCATGGATGAACTCTGCTCTTAATTGATAGATCTGAATCTATGATGCACCATGGATATAATGATGGTTCAAGATCTCTATATCTAAAGATGATGAATCTCTGGTTTGATCGACTGATGAAAGGATGAAGAACTGGCGCAAGTCTGCTAAAGAGAGTGAATAAATCAAGGTAAGTTTTATAGATCTGGTCTGTTCTACAAAATTTATTTTTACAAATCTATATGCTAGTTGGTTTCAGAAAAAGCGCGTATATACGCGGGTTATCTTCTTGAAAAGCGTGTATGGAATTTAGGGTTTCTGAAGAATAAAATACACAGAAGTATACGCGGGTTGGTGTACAAGAAAGCGCATATATACGCGACTTCAGTGAACAAAATTAGCGTATGGTATTTGAATTAATGAATGTTCAGGGTTGAGTTTGTATCTGCATATCTATTCTGAAGTCTGGGTTATTTCTGATATTCTGGTTTCAGTGGTCTCACTGTTCTGTTTGAAGTATTGGGAAAAGTATGTTTTTTGATGTTAAGTGAAGGGTTGTGTTGAAGCTGTTTGATCTAGTATGAAAATTGATGAAACATGGTCTACAGTGGATCTTAGGGTTGAAGTAGAAGCTTTCTGCCAGTAGAAGCTGGTGTTTAAATCAGGGGGTCGAAGCTCCCTTCCAGAAGAGGTTGGTAAACGAGATTAGGGGGTTGGAGCTCCCTTCCAGTTGCAGCTGGAAAACGAGAGAAGGTTGCAGCCTTCTGCAGGTAGAAGCCTGCGTATTGGTATAAGTCTGCATCAGTACAACGTTGTAAAAGGTTTTCTAAATAATAAAGATTGAAAACAGAGACGACAGCAGCGGTGGTTTTCTCCCGAATTAGGTTTCCACGTTAAATATTGGTGTTCATGCGTGTGATGCTTTATTCTATTGATTACTGCTCATAAAATGATACATAACTGATAAATATCTTTATAATATTGCTTCTGTGAATTGTCTCTAATTCTGAAAAGTTAAATCATTATACACTAGTTTCCTTCTGCATTTCCGCGTGCATACGCTAGTTCCGTTCATAAAAACCGTGTATGGAAATATGCTCAAAGAAAAATTTGAATTTATATTATAAGCTCTAAATACTAATTCACCCCCCCTCTAATTATTTTTCCAAACAATTGGTTTCAGAGCAGGTCCTTCTGAAAAAGCTTAGCCTCTAGAAGGAAAATCAAGCAAGATGAGCAATCAAGATGGAACAGCACTTATCAGGCCTCCGCTCTTTAATGAAAACAATTTAATCTTCTGGAAAACAAGGATGATATCATATCTTCAGTCTCTGGGAGCAGATGTATGGGCAATTTTTGAAGGAGGATATCAATATCCAGCTGCAGTACCAATAGATTCGACAGAAAGAAAGAATTATGAAACCAATGCAAAGGCGGTCAATGCTCTATTGGGAAGTCTAACTAAATTAGAATTTGTCAAGGTCATGCAGCTGAATACAGCAAAGGCAATATGGGACAAAATCATTCTAAGTGATGAAGGTGATGCAAAGGTAAAAAGTGCTAAACTCCAAACTCTCAGAATTCAATATGAGAATCTAAAAATGGATAATGAGGAGAGCATTGAAAATTTATTTTTACGTCTTGATGATATTGTAAATCGTATGAGAAATATGGGAGAAACAATAACCGAATCCACTCTGGTTGAGAAACTTTTAAGATCACTAACGGCAAAATTTGAGTCAAAATTTTCTGCTCTTAATGAAAAGCGGGATCTTCAAAATCTTACCGTGGTGCAACTTCATGGCATACTAACTACATATGAAATGAGAAGAGGAGGACCATCTGAAGTCAAAGAAGCAGTCTTTATAACTTCTACAAAAGGGAAGGAAGTACAAAAAACAGAAGGATCAGGATATATCTCAGAAGAAGATGAGATAAACTTTGTAAAGAAACTTCAACTTGGAACAGGACAGTTTAGAGGTAAGTTTCCTTTCAAATTTTTTGATTGTGGAAGAGTTGGTCATTATGCTGCTAATTTTCCTCATAAAGAAACACATAAAAAGTGGAAGGAAGTAGCAAGAAGTAATAAGAATCGGTTTAAAACTAGAAAAAGTTACTATACTCATGAAGACAGTGATGGGTTATCTAATAGTGAGGAAGAATGTGAACAAGATCTTAGACTTCTCATGGCATTTGAAAAATAATCTAGAGAAGAAAAGGATACTTTTGTGGATGCTCTAGAAGACAATGATTTTCTTGATGAAAAAAATCAACTCAAAATTTTCTTAGAAGAGAGTAAAATAACCATAGAAACTCTGGAAAATCAGCTTGAAGAAAAAGAGAAACATAATGAGAAATTAGAGTGTGAAGTAGTAAGTCTAAGAAAAGAACTTGAGAAAGTAAAGACTCTGAATCTTATATTTTCTAAAGGATCTAAAAACTTGGATGAGATTATCAAGGTACAATGTTCTCCCCTTATAAAGACAGGTCTTGGATATATTGGAGAGTCTTCTCAGGCTTCAGCACCAAATTATCTAAAAGCAGCTACAGCTGGTATACAACATGCTACCACTCAGCAAGGGAATAAAGAATATTTACAGGTAAAGCATGATCATCTCAATTCAAAGAACACTAATATCTTTCAAAGAAACACAAATCAACAGGTAAATTCAAGTAGGAGATTTCATGATCGCAGAAATTTCTTCTTCAATGGACAATGTTTCTCATGTCACAATTTTGTTCATAAAGTTGTTCAATGCGTTGCATATAAAACCATAATGACAAGAGAAGCAAGAAAGAAAAGGATTGATATTGAAACAAAGAAGAATACCTATAACAAATTTTATCCTCTTAAAAATTAAGTTGAATGTGCTTATTGCAATAACTTTGGCCATGAAGAATCTGAATGCAGGAGCAAAATTCAGCCAAAAGAACATGTTCCTTCAAGCTCCAAAGTATGGAAAAAGAAGGAATTACAGGTTGAAAATTGTGGCATAGAGTTATTTGTAGAAGGTGAAGAAAATTAATGGTACATTGATAGTGGATGCTCAAGACACATGACAGGTGACAAAAAAAAACTTCTTGCATATAGTGCTCTAGAAAAGGAAAACAATCTTACATTTGGAAATGATACTCCTGCGGTCATTAAGGGAAAAGGGTCTGTTTTTCTAAAATAAAAGGTGAAAGCTAATGATGTCATGTATGTGGATGGATTAAAGCATAACCTGTTAAGTGTAAGTCATATGTGTGATCAAGGAACTGAAGTTGTATTTAGTTCAAAAGAATGTGTGGTACGTGATCTTGATACAGGTAAAGCAATTATAAAAGGAAAAAGAACTCCAAGCAACCTATATGTATTGAATAACTGTAAAGAACAATGTTACTTGAGTAAATCTTCAAAAAACTGGCTATGGCATAGAAGGTTGGGGCATCTCAGCTTCTCTCAAATCAACAAATCAAGCAGACTTAAAGTTGTTCGTGATCTTCCCTATATTACTCTACCTGAAAATATCATATGCAAATCTTGCCAATTCGGTAAGCAAACCAAAGTACAATTTAATGTCAAGGAAGGATCATCAATTAAGCTTCTTGAACTCATTCATACTGACATATGTGGACCTGTGAAGAAAAAGTCACTGTTGCCCCCCTATGAAATTCTTGACAAGCAAGCTGGGGGCTAGTTTGCTCTGGAGCCTCCAAGGAATGCCTTTCCCCTGAAAATTCATCCTCCTTGGAGTCTCTGTATGCTGTGCCTAACATATGGTTCCTCTGCTGATGCATTTCTAAAAAAGCCCATTATTTCCCTTTATAACCCTTGCAAAACACCACATTGTCACCTCTGTTTCCCCTTTGTCTTCTCCCCAATTCCTCCCTTAATCTCCCCAAAATCCCCTTTGGATCATTCCTTTACCTTTTGTTTCCTCAAAATTCCCCTTAACCCTTGTACCGTTACCCTCCTTAGGCCTTGGAATGCACTAAAAGGGCTGAAAAACCCACTTCCGACCTTATTATAAGGCCTAGCCCCTTTCCGCAAGCCCCTTTCAAACCACTTCCCCCATATGCCCCAGCGCCGAGACCAAGCGCTTAAGTCCCAAGCGCTAATCGCAATCGGAAGGCCGAGCGGGTGTAAATTCCTTTGTAATGTCAAAAAATCCCGATGCGATCGACTATTAAACAAAGTCCCGCGACCTGTTTTCGGCCGTTGATTTGTCGTTCCAATCAATGGCGGAGCGCTAATCGCAGCCCCTGCCCGATCGCAATCGCAATATTTGTGTGCACCCTCCAATCGGTCCATCGCAAGTGATTGCGATGCGATTGATCGGAAGTCCTATCTTCCTGTCCCCGATTGTGATTCGCCGATCCAGTCATAGCTGTCCATTCTCCCCGCAGATCAGACGGTCCAGCATTAATCGCAACCCCTTCCCTCCGTCTCCCGATTTAATCCCGTCCGTCTGTTTGATACACGATCCAACGGTCATCGCTCGTCCTCCTTAATCGCAATCGGAAATGTTTATATGTGTCACCCTTTGTTCCCCCCGATTGCGATTGTTCCGATTACATCTCCGCCATCCGTTTCCTCCTAGATCCAACAGTCATCGCTCCTCCCCCCGCGTCGCAATCACAATGTTTGAAATATGTTACACGTTTTTTACCTCCGATTGCGATGGTTCTGATTAGATCTTGGCCGTTGATCCTCCCCTGGATCTGATGGTTCTGGTCTAATCGCCCTCCGCCCCCGCTGGGTCCCATTCTTACATTCATTTCCGTCGCATTTCATGTGTTTTGGATGCTTTTGGCCCGTTTCATATATTGTTACGCCGCTCAATCTCCACCATTGATCTTTGTTCCCAGACCATGATCTAACGGTCTGCGCTGCACATTATCACCAAACCTTATTACTCATAAGTTCTCACCGTTTCACTGCATTTTTTTACCATTATAGTAAAAGCCACCATTTCTCCGCCGCCGCGCTACCATCTCATTCCCCCCCATTGCATTATGTTTGGATTCTGATGCAGGATCCTCACGGCACTGAAGAGAAACTCCGCCATTAATACACAGTATGGAGGCAACAACAAGATTTCCACTGACAAGGGTAAAGGAGTTAATGAATGGTAGGTGTTATACATCAGCAGAGTGGTTTTCTCCACCAAAGGATAGATTTAAAATCTAAAGTCTCCGGCGCCATTAAGGCTCAGAATGCATGAAAGAAGACAATACTGGAACATCGTAGGGCTCAAGGCAGTAAATAGAAGACTTTCACGCCTCCTCAAGGATTTTAGGAGGCAGAGCACCAGTTGAAGACCCCGAGGATCAATCAAAAGGTCCCGAGCGCGAGAAAAAGGGTAACATCAGGATTTATTAATCAACAGAATTTTTTTTCATAAGGGTATAGGGCACCCATACATCCTTTATTATGCACGACGCCCCTGAAGGAATTTCCACCCTAATGGCAGTTCGATACTAGCAAGACATTTATATAGCAGACCTCTCAGTAGTTCATTTTCTTTTTTTTATGCACCACAAGGTACATCAGATCACCACAGCCAAAATATGTCAAAGTCATATCCAGGGAAGATCATTCTTTCATGAAAGAGATGACAGAAGTTAAATACTCAGCTTTCAAACAGGACGGGCTTCGGCCTTGTATTCATTTTTATGTTTAATGTTACATTTAGTGTCCACCTACCCTCTCTGTTCTATCTTTTGTTCATCCTCTGCTATAAAACACAGAAAGAAACATTGTTGTGGGGGTTGATGAGATATCAGTGAAACGCAAGTATTGTTTCCTCTTGAGACAAGTTCTCTGTGTAAATTGTAAGATAGACTGAGGCTAGATGTATTCAGACTGAATGTTAAAGTTATGGGCTATGATGTACCTGATTGGTGTTGTTTTTAATATGACAAGCATGTTTCTTGGATCCTGATCTAAAGCAGCTGGTGATGTTTTCTTTCCTCTGTGTTTAATTCCATTTCATTTCATTTTAGTTTTGCTGGTAGGCAACAGAAGTATAATATAGGATTCATCCTTGATAGGTGCCCTATATTTTCCTGCTCTCCCTACCTTAATGTTTTCTTCTTATATGTGTATCTGAATGTTGATTTGAATTGGTTTAACCAGTGTAGTGGATGTTATTTCCTGCTCTCTGATGTATGAATCAATGAAGTCTATATTTAGATGTTCTTGTTAGGATTTAGTCGAATGAGTTGAGAATCCTGGAGGTCTAGAACCTGATCTCTGTCTCTCTAGGAGCCTTCCATCCCAATTAAACCTCTCCAAGATCCCTTGTTTCACTTCTAATTCTGTCCAAGCAGGTCTGGAGTTAAATGACCTCTGGTCTTATCTATAGACAGAGTTGGATGGTCTCCTCCCTTTCATTTTCATTCCTTAATGTTCCATCCCATCTTCTATCCTTTACGATCCAGATGGTTTAGATGACTAGCCCAACTGAAAGCTTGCACATTGAACACAAGTAAATCCTTTCTCGACTCCATAGCCCAATGGTTTTGATGTTATCCGAGTTATATATCTCTGCCTAAGCTTCCTCTTTTCTCATCCTTGTCTTATATTGGTCCTTCTTTTCCTGATTCCCTCCAACCAAACATAAACAATCAAACAAACAACCTCGAGCCTATAACTAGCCTAAAATCTTATACTTTGAGCCTTAAAGACACAAACCTTTGGCTATCATAGAGAGATCCCTCTCTGGACCTAGGAGGGATAGATCCCAAGGTCTGAAAGTGGTTCTATGTTGTCTCATATTTTGGTCTCTATCAACCTGGTCAAAACATGGGAACTCCAACATAATGGTGACTCCACTGGGGAATCTGAGTACATTTCACCTTAAACATACGTAAAAAAACCTCAGAAACTTAGAACTCTGGTCAGGTTGAGAGTAAGTTATCCCTTTCTTGAATCAACCTCCATTATTGAATATTCGCCATACTCTTAGACAGAGCCTGGAAAGGGCCAGGTAGCCTCCTGATCTAATCCTCTTTTCAGAGGTGACATATCTGGTAAATGCCCTCCCAGTCAACCTCTGGTTGGAGCATGTTGTTTTAGAGGAGTTTCTTGAAAGGTGATAGTGCCTGAGCACTGTGGTGGACAGTGCATCCCCTAGAAACATCCTAAACCCTCCACCTGGTGACTCCATTGTTCCTAAATGTTAAAAGACTCCACTGGTGATCAGTAGGCCTGCTGATCATCTTGGTTTCACATCAGACTCCACTGGAAGACCAGACCCAAAACATAATGAAGACTCTGTTGGGAGACCAGCCCTGAGACAATATCAACCACAGTAGAAATAACAAGTATGGTTAAGCTGCTTAGTTCAAGAACAGCATTCTGGCTCACAGAACCATTCATACGAGAGCTTGTCCTGATCCAAACCCACCTGAAATAGTTGATAATCCTGAGAAAATCCTCAAGAGAGCACCTATAAGTAAGAGATCAAATATTTCCAGCAACATTCATAGAGCTAATTCTGCACCAGAAGATCTTGCTGCTCTATTAGACCCTTTCTTCGACCTAGACCTTCAAAATAGATTACCTAGATCTAGGTCACTCAGTGTTTCAGACCAGCCAGACACTAGGGACAGTGAAACCCCTCCTTCCACACCATCTGATCTTCACTTCCTTCAAAACTTGGGGCTCTCTCACCCTAGATCTGCTCAACAGACTTCTGTTGGTCTTAATATCCCTATCATACAAATACCAGCTACCCAAATTAACCCTTTGCCTCACCAGAATATCATCATGGAAGCTTGGTATGCACCTTTAGTTCTACCCCAACCCTTGTTACCCTTACCAAATGATTATCAATCAAAAATCCCACACTTCACTGCTAAAGAGTCCATAACATCTCAGCAACATGTAGACAAAATGGAGGACGCTTTTGATCATATGGAAATTGATGATGAAACAATCAAAATGAGGATCTTTGCCCAAAGCTTAGGGGGCGAGGTCAAGAAATGGTTTAAAGGGTTGCCTCCTGGTAGTATTCAAGACCTCCCTGCATTATACCAGACCTTTATAAACAAATGGGAGGTTAGAGCAAACCCTCGCCAGCTCCTAGCAGAATACATGTCCCTTAAGAGGAACACAGGAGAGAGTGTACATGATTACACAACAAGATTCAATAGCATTTACAATGCTCTCCCTCAACACATGAAACCTCCACAAGGAATGGCCCTAGCTAAATACCCTGATGGATTTGATGATGACCTGGCCTATGAGCTTAGAGACAAAGAATACACCACCCTGGAAGACATGCAAAAAGGAGCGATAACCATAGAAGAAAACCTAATGGAAAAAAGGGCAAGATTAAAAGCTGAAAAGAGGGTGACCTATAGGGATGACAACATAGCTTCCACATCTGATCCCAAAATTGACAGACTTTCAAAAAATGTGGAAGAATGGCAACAAATGGTAAAGAGGATGGCTGTCCAAAACAACAACCAAAACAGAAACCAGAACCAAAACATTAGAAGAAATAATGCTTCTCCCAACAGGCAAAGAGAGTCAGACCAACAAATTATTCCTTCATTTCAAGAAAACTTCTTAGATGAAGATGAGGGAATCATTGAAGAGTCTGAAGGGAATACCATAAATATGTTTGAAGCATAGGACTCAGTCTTTAACTGTTATTCAGAAGATGATCAGCCCTCACCTTCATATTACAATGAGGAATGGTTAGAAACTGAGGATTACATATTAGGATTCAAAGATGCCATGTTGCAGGTCAGGGAACAATATGAACTTAGGAGCAAGAAAAACCAAGACACTCCCAAAACAAAGGCTCCTGAGGTAACCATCAAGAAAAGACCTGATAAATCCTCTGAAGCATTTGCTGCAAACAACAAATCAGCAGCTGAAGGTTCTAGTAAACATAAGGAGAAGGACAACCAGGACACTGGAAAATAAAGTCAACCAATTAGCAGTACTAGCACCCCAGTTAGTGCTCCTGATACAACAGTTCCCAACCCTTTACATAATGAAAAATCACAAACTGATTCAGCCACTAAAGCAGTGGCAAATAAAACAGAATTGAACATTACGAAGGTCCAATCCACTTTCAATTTAGAGAGTGAGATTGAAAAAATAAAAATCTCTGTACCATTATCTGAGTTGGCCTCTCAGAATGTATATAAAGGCCAGATTTTGAAAGCATTAAATCTGGGAGAAATGAATGATTCTGTAAATTTGAATGATGATCAACCAACTCTACTCTTTGGTCCAAAAATTGAAGGAAAGTTCCAGGAAGGGGTAGTTCCACCTTTTTATATCAGTCTCAACATTCATGACAAAATCCTTCATAATGCCATGCATGACTCTGGTGCATCACACAATCTAATGCCTAAGGTAGTGATGGAGAGGCTAGGCCTAGAGATTACCAGACCGTACAATGACTTTTATTCATTTGACTCTAGCAGAGTAAAATGCCTAGGCCTCATCAAAGACTTATGTGTAAGCCTGACCCAGATTCCTGCCAAGTGTATGGTCATGGATGTTGTGGTGGCAGATGTGCCACCAAAGTATGGCATGCTATTGTCAAGATCATGGAGAGCCAAACTGCAGGGAACAATGCAGATGGATGGCTCATATGCCACTATCCCTATATTTGGCCAACTTAGAAGACTGTATAGAGAGTCTCAGATGAAATTTTTAGTCAGTAGCCCTGAGAAACCTGAAAACTCACCATTATACTCTGTGCATAAAGATCTAGACTCTTTCATCCTCTACAATGACCAATCCTCAGAAGAGCCGAGATCAGATAATGGAAATACAAACATACAGCCCATGGATTTCAACATAATGGCTACCCTGGAAGAATACGAAGAATAAAACCATGGCAAACTACTGAAAATATAACTCTGAATGAAACAAAAACAGAAAAAAAACAGCAAGCTAACCACCTCCCTGATCTCTATGCCCATAATGAACCACAAAACGACCCCCCTCCTAGCACAAACCTCACAACTCAACATAATGGCGAATCCATCTGTAGGGGAGGGGATGAAGACAAAGTAAACAATGAACCCCTGTGGGAAATGAACTTTGATGGGTCCTGTACTAGGCAGAGTGATGGAGCAGGAGTGTGGCTGCGCAACACTAAAAATGATCACGCAGAGAGCCACGCTGTCAATCTGCATTTCAAATGCACGAATAACATTGCAAAATATGAGGCTCTAATCTTGGGCTTAAATCTGTTGAAAAAAATAGGAGCCCGTAAGATAGCTGTGAGAGGAGACTCAGAGTTAGTGATCAAACAGGTGAATGGTGAGTATTCAGTAAAACACCCCAGGCTTAAGGCGTATAGGAATGACACTCTAGATTTGCTGAAAACGTTTGTTAAATATGAGTTAGTATATATTCCTAGGGGTCAAAATGCAATAGCAAATGGATTAGCTTTCTTAGCTAGCTCATATCCTAAGGCCCCAGTTGACCAACAAATTATCATTCAAACCAAATTCAGGCCTGGGGTGCCAGGCAATGAAAAATATTGGCAGGTCTTTGAAGGAGAAAAACAGATCGAAGATTTCCTGGTGGGCAGGAATGAGTTCGAATTTTCTGATCTGGACTCGATTTCTGATGATAGATGCCCAAGCGAGGATTTCCCAGATGAACAAGAGACACCCTGTAACATAGACATAAATTATTTTTCTGATAAAACTGGAAATTTTAACGAAAATATTGAAAACGCAGAAAATGAAGAGGTCGAAGTGCTGCAGGCTAAAGACAAAGATATACCTAGAGGCCTGGCACCCTTAGAGGACCTCTTTGATTTTGATGACGTAGCAAAAAAGCCCACAATTGAACATGCTGATTCTGATGTGGAAGAATGCAACATTGGCACTGAAGACAGACCCAAAATGATAAAACTGGCTAATTCTATACCTGCAAACATGAAGAAAAAATACATCGACTTGTTCAAGGAATTCGTTGATGTGTTTGCATGGAGCTATGAAGACTTAAAGGCCTATGACACCAACATCATACAACACAATATACCACTAAAGGAAAATCAGAAGCCTTTCAGAAAAAAACTTCGAAGAATCAATCCAAAATAATTGCCTGCAGTAGAGAAGGAAATTAAAAAGATGTATAATGCAGGCATTATAGTCCCTGTAAGGTTTTCTAATTGGGTGTCAAACTTAGTGGCTGTGAGGAAAAAGACAGGGGAGATCAGACTATGCATAGACTTCAGGAACCTCAACAGAGCCTCCTTGAAAGACAACTACCCCTTGCCTAGAATGGAACATATTCTACAAAAGGTAGTAGGCTCTAAAAGGATCTCCCTGCTTGATGGTTTTTCAAGATACAACCAAGTTCTGGTACTCCCAAAAGATCAACTCAAAACAGCTTTTACCACTCCATGGGGCACCTTCATGTACTTGAAAATGCCTTTTGGATTGATGAATGCTGGAGCTACCTTCCAGAGAGCAATGGACATAGATTTCTCAGAGGAGATAGGACACTTCATAGTTATCTACTTAGATGACTTGACTGTCTTTTCTAAAACTAAAGAAGAACACTTGAAACATCTGAGGAAAGTTTTTGAAAAATGTAGAAGGTACGGTCTGTCCCTAAATCCTAATAAAACTGTTTTTGGGCTGCAAGAAGGTAAACTTCTTGGCCACATTATATCTGAGAAAGGGATCCGGATAGACCCACAGCGAGTTGAGGGAATACTTCAAATCTCACATCCAAGTAACATCAAGGAATTGCAGTCCTTCATAGGGAAGATCAATTTCCTTAGAAGATTTATCCCTAATCTTGCTGAGCACCTTAGAAAAATGACTAAAATGCTAAAGAAAGGTGCAGGAATTAAATGGGCTAATGAAGCCAAGAAATCTTTTGAGTCAGTGAAACTTGCACTCACTCAGGCCCCTATGCTTATCAGCCCTGACTTCTCAAAAGATTTTATGATCTTTTCATTTGCTTCCCAACACACCATAGCTGCAGTTTTGCTGCAAAAAAACTCAGAAGGTAATGAACAGCCTATAGCCTTCTTCAGTAAAGCCTTAAGAGATTCACCCTTAAAGTACAACATCATGGAAAAGTAGGCCTATGCTCTAATTAAGGCCTTAAAATACTTTAGGGTGTACATTCTGCATTCTCACACCATTGCTTATGTGCCAAATATAGTGGTCAAAGATATCTTGTCCCAAGACCTTGATGGGAAAAGGGGAAAATGGATTGCTACAATTTTAGAATATGACATTGAAATAAAACCCACCAAGCTAATCAAAGGTCAAGGCCTGGCCCAATTAATGGTTGAATCAAAATTGCAGGCCCTTGACATTAATATGATGAATGCCCTAGATGAGAAGGAAGGATTGCCCCATCCCACTGTTGAGGAGCAGTTTCAGAACTCTCCTTGGTATACTGATATCCTTTATGTGCTCACTAATCTCAATGCCCCTCCAGAACTATCCAAAAAAAAGGCCAGATTCATAAAAATCAAAGCTAGAAATTATTGTATTTTGAATGAGAATCTATATTGGAAAAATCCGAATGGCCTTTTGCTGAAATGTTTGTCTGAAACTGAAGCTGAAAGAGTCAAACAAGAATTCCATGCTGGGGAGTGTGGAGGCCACCTGAGTTGGAAAACCACTGCAAATAAGATACTCAGGGCTGGTTACTATTGGCCTACACTCTTTAGTGATGTCCATAAAATGATTTTTGCCTGCCACAAATTCCAAATCTTTGAGGGAAAAAGAAAGCTCCTTCCCCTCCCCCTGCAACCCATCACCATAGAAGGTCCCTTCCTGCAATGGGGCCTTGACTTTATAGGAGAAATCCATCCTGCCTCCTCCGGACAACATAAATGGATCCTAACTGCTACAGATTACTTCACTAAATGGATAGAAGCTATACCCACTAGGAATGCCACTGACTCTGTCATCATTAGGTTCCTAGAAGACTTCATCTTATCTCGTTTTGGTTGTCCAAGGAAAATAATCACTGACAATGCTACTACTTTCAGATCCAAAAGAATGATTGATTTCTGCCACAGGTACGGAATAGCACTTGGACATTCAACTGCCTATTACCCCCAAGGTAATGGCCTAGCTGAATCATCAAATAAAATCCTGGTTACAATAATTAAGAAGCTTCTGGAAGAGAACAAAAGATCATGGCATAAAAAGTTGATACATTCCTTGTGGGTAGACAGGCTCACTACAAAGAAATCTATTAGCATGTCACCCTTTCAGCTGGTTTATGGGTCTGAAGCAGTTTTTCCTACTAGTCTTGGAGTTCCAGTGATAAAACTTGTCCAGGAGATCCAATCAGAGGAGAACAATATGATGAGAAGAATTAATGAAACAATCCATCTGCAGAAAACAAGAGAGCAGGTTTATAGCAGATCTGTCAGAACACAGGAAAGCATCAAGAGGTAGTTTGACAAAAGAACCAAAGCTTCAGACTTCAAAGTTGGAGATAAAGTTCTGAAATGGGATTCGAGAAGAGAGGACAAAGGCAAACATGGAAAATTTGACAGCTTGTGGCAAGGTCCATCTGTCATCCAGGCCACTGTGGGTCCTAATGCGTTTTTTCTGCAAGAACTTGATGGTACATAGTTGTTTGGGGGTCCTGTCAATGGCAGGATGCTCAAACACTATTTCTGCTAATTTTTCATTTCCAGTCTCATTTCCATTGTACATACCATTGCAGATTTTCATTTTCAGAAAAAGAGAAAATGTTCCCAAAAAAAAGAATGAAAATAGAGGTTCAGACACGCTCAAAACATGAACCTCTGAAGTAAAAAGCATGACTCAAACCTGATCAAAATCCGAGCCAAAGGAAGTAGAATAGCTGATCCTAATATGCTCAAAATCTGGATCAGCAGTGAAAGAGAAACCAGCTCTAATATGCCCAAAACCAGAGCTGAAGCAAAGAAAAGAGGTGACTCAAATATTCGCAAAATCTGAGTCACAAGAAAGGAAGAAGGATGTTTCACAGTTGCAGAATTCCATGCCTTCACAGTTTTTTTTTCTACAAGTTTCTACCCAGCAAGTCAGACAGTCTAATCCTGGCTTGGCTGCGTTTAAATTTTCTGTCTTAGAATGTAGGTGAAGAAACCTGTTGGACAGTTTAGTCCCAACAGGTAGTAGATTAGGTAGAGAAATAGATGAGGTCAACAGTCTAATCTGGCTTCATGGAGAAATAAGGGTAGAATTAGAATAGGTTTGTTTTTATTTTGCAAAATAAAATGGAAAGGGTCTGCTAGTTCAAATGCACCCAAGGGACAATTGTAGAGCTGTAGTTTGGGTAGGTAGATTGGTTGGGAAATGTTTTTGCTGATGTTTCTATCACACTGTGGCAACTGAAATTGAAGAAGAAAGATGGCTTATGACAGCAGGCATCTGGCCTACTCCAAAGATCATCTCTGGTTTCTTGACTCCTCCAAGGAGCAGCCATCCCCATGTGGAGCCACTGTTAGCCCCCCTATGAAATTCTTGACAAGCAAGCTGGGGGCTGGTTTGCTCTGGAGCCTCCAAGGAATGCCTTTCGCCTGAAAATTCATCCTCCTTGGAGTCTCTGTATGCTGTGCCTAACATATGGTTCCTCTACTGATGCATTTCTAAAAAAGCCCATTATTGCCCTTTATACCCCTGAAAAACACCACATTGTCACATCTGTTTTCCCTTTGTCTTCTCCCCAATTCCTCCCTTAATCTCCCCAAAATCCCCTTTGGATCATTCCTTTACCTTTTGTTCCCTCAAAATTCCCCTTAACCCTTCTACCGTTACCCTCCTTAGGCCTTGGAATGCACTAAAAGGGCTGAAAAACCCACTTCCGACCTTATTATAAGGCCTAGCCCCTTTCCACAAGCCCATTTCAAACCACTCGACCCATATGCCCCAGCGCCGGGACCAAGTGCTTAAGTCTCGAGCGCTAATCGCAATCGGAAGGCCGAGCGGGTGCAAATTCCTTTGTAATGTCAAAAAATCCCGATGCGATCGACTATTAAACAAAGTCCCGCGACCTGTTTTCGGCCATTGATTTGTCGTTCCAATCAACGACGGAGGCCTAATCGCAGCCCCCGCACGATCGAAATCGCAATAGTTGTGTGTGCCCTCCGATCGGTCCAACGCAAGTGATTGCGATGCGATTGATCGCAAGTCCTATCTTCCTATCCCCGATTGTGATTCACCGATCTAGTCATAGCCGTCCATTCTCCCCGCAGATCGGACGGTCTAGCATTAATCACAACCCCTTCCCTCCGTCTCCCAATTTAATCCCATCCGTCCGTTTGATACATGATCCAACGGTCATCTCTCGTCCTCCTTAATCGCAATCCGAAATGTTTATATTTGTCACCCTTTGTTCCCCCCGATTGCGATTGTTCCGATTACATCTCCACCGTCCGTTTCCTCCCAGATCCAACGATCATCGCTCCTCCCTCCCTGTCGCAATCGCAATGTTTGAAATATGTTACACCTTTTTTACCTCCGATTGCGATGGTTCCGATTAGATCTTGGCCGTTGATCCTCCCCTGGATCCGATGGTTCTGGTCTAATCTTCCTCTGCCCCCACTGGGTCCCATTCTTACATTCATTTCCGTCGCATTTCATGTGTTTTGGATGCTTTTGGCCCGTTTCATATATTGTTACGCTGCTCAATCTCCACCGTTGATCTTTGTTCCCAGACCATGATCTAATGGTCTGTGCTGCACATTATCACCAAACCCTATTACTCATAAGTTCTCACCGTTTCACTGCATTTTGTTACCATTATAGTAAAAGCCACCATTTCTTCGCCGCCGTGCTACCATCTCATTCCCCCCCATTGCATTATGTTTGGATTCTGATGCAGGATCTGCACGGCACTGAAGAGAAACTCCGCCATTAATACACAGTATGGAGGCAACAGCAAGATTTCCACTGACAAGGGTAAAGGAGTTAATGAATGGCAGGCGTTATACATTAGCAGAGTGGTTTTCTCCACCAAAGGACAGATTTAAAATCTGAAGTCTCCGTCGCCATTAAGGCTCAGAATGCAGGAAAGAAGACAGTATTGGAACATCATAGGGCTCGAGGCAGTAAATAGAAGACTTTCGTGCCTCCTCAAGGATTTTAGGAAGCAGAGCACCAGTTGAAGACCCCGAGGATCGATCAAAAGGTCCCGAGCGTGAGAAAAAGGGTAACATCAGGATTTATTAATCAACATAATGTTTTTTCATCAAGGTACAAGGCACCCATACATCCTTTATTATGCACGACGCCCCTGAAGGAATTTCCACCCTAACGACAGTTCGAGACCAGCAAGACATTTATATAGCAGACCTCTCAGTAGTTCATTTGCTTTTTGTTTATCCACCACAAGGTACAGCAGATCACCACAGCCGAAATATGTCAAAGTCATATCCAGGGAAGATCATTCTTTCATGAAAGAGATGACAGAAGTTAAATACTCAGCTTTCAAACAGGACGGGCTTCGGCCCTGTATTCATTTTTATGTTTAATGTTACATTTATTGTCCACCTACCCTCTCCGGTCTATCTTATGTTCATCCTATGCTATAAAACACAGAAAGAAACATTGTTGTGGGGGTTGATGAGATATCAGTGAAACGCAAGTATTGTTTCCTCTTGAGACAAGTTCTCTGTGTAAATTGTAAGATAGACTGAGGCTAGATGTATTCAGACTGAATGTTGAAGTTATGGGCTATGATGTACCTGATTGGTGTTGTTTTTAATATGACAAGCATGTTTCTTTGGATCCTGATCTAAAGTAGCTGGTGATGTTTTATTTCCTCTTTGTTTAATTCCATTTCATTTCATTTCAGTTCTTCTGGTAGGCAACAGAAGTATAATATAGGATTCACCCTTGATAGGTGCCCTATATTTTCCTTCTCTCCCTACCTTAATGTTTTCTGCTTATATGTGTATCTGAATGTTGATTTAAATTGGTTTAACCAGTGTAGTGGATGTTATTTCCTGCTCTCTGATGTATGAATCAATGAAGTCTATATTTAGATGTTCTTGTTAGGATTTAGTCGAATGTGTTGAGAATCCTGGAGGTCTAGAACCTAATCTCTGTCTCTCTAGGAGCCTTCCATCTCAATTAAACCTCTCCAAGATCCCTTGTTTCACTTCTAATTCTGTCCAAGCAGGTCTGGAGTTAAATGACCTCTGGTCTGATCTATAGACAGAGTTGGATGGTCTCCTCCCTTTCATTTTCAGTCCTTAATGTTCCATCCCATCTTCTATCCTTTACGATCCAGATGATTTAGATGACTAGCCCAACTGAAAGATTTCACATTGAACACAAGTAAATCCTTTCTCGACTCCATAGCCCAATGGTTTTGATGTTCTCTGAGTTATCTATCTCTTCCTAAGCTTCCTCTTTGCTCATCCTTGTCTTATATTGGTCCTTCTTTTCCTGATTCCCTCCAACCAAACATAAACAATCAAACAAACAACCTCGAGCCTATAACTAGCCTAAAATTTTATACTTTGAGCCTTAAAGACACAAACCTTTGGCTATCATAGAGAGATCCCTCTCTGGACCTAGGAGGGCTAGATCCCAAGGTCTAAAAGTGGTTCTATGTTGTCTCATCTTTTGGTCTCTGTCAACCTGGCCAAAACATGGGAACTCCAATAGTCACCACGTGGTGAAGAATACTATATCTTATTTATTGATGATTTCTCTAGAATGTGTTGGATTGGGCTGCTTCAACAAAAAGATGAAGCATTTGAGAAATTTCAGATATTCAAAGCACTAGTTGAGAATGAATTAGATATAAAAATTAAGTGTCTCAGATCTGATCAAGGAGGATAATATACATCAGATGAATTCCTTGAATTTTGTGAAGAACATGGCATAAAAAGACAGTTTTCTATAGCTGGCACTCCACAACAAAATGGTGTTGCAGAAAGAATGAATAGAACAATTCAACAAATGGCTAGAGCTATGCTTAATGATACCTGAACACCTGACACATTTTGGGGAGAAGCAGCACATACAGCGGTAAATATTCTTAACAAGGCTCATGTTCGTGTAAATAGTGATAAAACTCCATATGAACTCTGGTATGGTAATCCTCCCACTGTGAAGCATTTTAGAATTTTTGGAAGAAAACGCTTTATCAAAAATAATGATGAAAAACTTGGCAAGTTTGAACCCAAAGCAGATGAAGGAATACTTCTTGGTTACTCCTCTAGGAGTAGAGCATATAAATGTTACAATAAAAGACTTTAGAATATTGTTGAATGTATTGATGTTGTTATTGATGAGTCTCCTACAGCTCCAAAAGAAGAAAAACAAACAACAGATGAAGACGATGATGACATATATCCATCTACATCAAATAGAAATGATATTGACAGTGCACCCAATGAAGAACCCGAAGATGAATTATTTGAAAAAGCTCCATCCAAATATGTTCAAAAGAATCATCTAGAATCTCAAATTTTGGGAGAAAAGGGATCAGGTGTACAAAAAAAAAGGACTCTTGTGGGATCTTCTAGCTATCTGGCATTTCTATCCACTATTGAACCACAAAATGTCAATCAAGCTAGCAAAGATGAATGTTTTATTCAAGCCATGAATGAAGAGTTTGATCAAATTGAAAAGAATCACACTTGGGAATTAGTACCAAGACCTGATGACAAAAATTTCAATGGAACTAAATGGATATTCAAAAACAAGTTAAATGAGAATGGGGATGTTATAAGAAATAAAGCTAGACTTGTTTGCAAGGGGTATGCTCAACAAGAAGGTATAGACTTTGAAGAAACGTTTGCTCCTGTAGCTAGACTTGAAGCCATAAGAATGTTTCTTGCTTTTTCAAGCTTCCAACAAATAAAATTTTATCAAATGGATGTTAAATCTTCTTTTCTCAATGGTGATCTAGAAGAAGAATTTTATATAGAACAACTAGAAGGATTCATTTTGGGAAATGATGAAAAACTTGTTTGTAAACTTAAAAAGGCTCTATATGGTCTCAAACAAGCTCCAAGGGCATGGTATTATCGTCTTGACAAATATCTTCATCAACAAGGATTTTCAAAGGGGTCTGCTGATAGCAACTTATACACTAAAACTGAAAATGATAAACTATTGATTGTGGTTGTATATGTTGATGATATCATTTTTGGACGTAATGAAGTGTCTATGAGTCAGAAATTTTCTTCTGCTATGCAGCAAGAATTTGAAAAGTCTTTACTTGGGGGACTAACATTCTTTCTTGGCTTACAAGTGCAACAAGAAACAGATGGCATATTCTTATCACAAGCAAAATATCTTAAGCAAATATTGAAAAAGTATGGCATGGAAGATTGCAAACCTGTAAGTACACCAATGATAACAGGATGTAATCTCAGTTCTAATGATGATTCCCCCATGGTGAATCAACCAGAATACAGATCTATGATAGGAAGTCTACTTTATCTCACTAGGACAAGACCATACATTATGCATTTCGTTAGGATTGTTGGATGATTCCAAGCTAATCCAAAAGAGTCTCACCTTCAGGCTATGAAAATAATATTCAAATATCTACAAGGAACTCAAGACTTTGAACTATGGTATCCAAAGAATGTTGATCTTACTCTTCATGCCTACACTGATGCAGATTGGGCTGGAAATGTTGATGATCGGAAAAGCACTAGTGGTGGTGCATTCTATATGGGGCCCCGGTTAGTATCTTGGTTCAGCAAATAGCTCTATTATATCTACAACGAAGCGAATATGTGGGTACCAACATGTATTGTACTGAACCTTTAGATGATGAACCTTACAAGACTTTCAAATCAAATGTTCACCTCCTATCTCCATTATGTGCAGCGTGATAAAGTGCCTTCAGTATCAAAGAATCATGTTATACATTTTGAGATAAACACATTCCCATCAAATATCACTTCTTACATGAACAAGTGCTTGAACAAAAAGTGAAATTGGAGTATGTTCCCTCCAAAGAACAAGTTGCTGATATATTTACCAAACCTCTACACAGGGAAGCGTTCGAATATCTCAGACAGAAGCTGGGAGTTGTCTCTACCTCTCAGAAGATCATATATGCTTAAATTTAGAAGATTAAATTGGATGCGCGGAGTTCCTGAAGGACAGTCGCGTATATACACGAGTTTATAGACAGAAAACCGCGTATGAGTGTTTGCTGACAATTTTTTTTTCTGGGTCATCTTTCTTCAACACAGCTACAGTGTTGTTGGGTATCTCTGGATGCACAGGCTAAGGGGGAGCATTGGTCATATGAAAAGGATGCATTGTTGGCATTACTAATTATTTGTTGTAGTCTGATCTCATGCTTGAGAATCTTTGATCTTCATTGTATAAGTCATTTCTGTAATTGATGAGAAAGTTCATGTTGAGACCTATGATGTAAAATTGAAATATTCAGTCATGTAAGGACTTGCTCAAATATGTAAACCCACTTGGTTGGGTACTTGAGTCACATATGTAAATCCACTCAGTTGGATCATTGATGTAAGTATGAGTCCTTTGTGATAGGAAAGGTCATAGTGTCATGTACTTCATTGAAAATTATGCTTGCAGATTCAGCATGAACTCAGGGGGAGCATGGTCACTTCAGTGCACATAAGATCTACAGAGCTCTTCTTTCTACAAGAGAAGAAAAACCTTGTTTTGGTTTTTATCCGCCCTTTGCCCTTGATGTCAAAGGGGGAGAGGATCATGGTGTTTGAATAATGGTTATACTCAATGTATCTATCTGTTTTGGTGATCAAAAACCATCATGGTTGCCATCAAGTCCAAAGGGGGAGATTGTTGGCAATATGATGCAATATGTTGTCCTCAATGGCAACCTACTTGATGAAGTTGTCTTTGGATAGAAACCTATGTGTTAAAGATGTAAGAATGATGTATGTACAGATGTAACAGAGAAAAGAATTCCAGTAAGTACTGGAGAAATGATAAATATAATATGTCACAATGTATACGCGAGTTTGTAAAGGCCAAGTCACGTATACACGCGGATAATTACGTCCCAAGTCGCATATGCCCTTTTGCGCTCCAAATTTATAATACCAAGGGGCATTACCATGGTTTTGGCACATAGTATTGAGAGTTGTATGGTTTATTTGATTCCGTCCAAGAATACCATCGAGAGTTGTGTGGTTTTGGCTCATGGTATTGGTAAAAGCTAAATCTATTTAAGGAGAAGAAATTCATAGTGCAAGGTGTGCATGGGTAAGGGTTGTTGATGGATAAATTTCTCTAAGGAATATTTGCATGGATGAACTCTGTTCTTAATTGATAGATCTGAATCTATGATGCACCCATGGATACAATGATGGTTCAAGATCTCTAGATCTGAAGATGATGAATCTCTGGTTTGATCGACTGACGAAAGCATGAAGAACTGGCGCAAGTCTACTGAAGAGAGTGGATAAATCTGGGTAAGTTTTATAGATCTGGTCTGTTCTACAAAATTTATTTTTATAGATCTATACACTAGTTGGTTTCAGAAAAAGCGCGTATATACGCGGGTTATCTTCTTGAAAAGCGTGTATGGAAGTTAGGGTTTCTGAATAATAAAATACACAGAAGTATACGTGGGTTGGTGTACAGAAAAGCGCATATATACGCGACTTCAATGAAGAAAAGTAGCGTATGCTATTTGAATTAATGAATGTTCACGGTTGAGTTTGTATCTGCATATCTATTCTGAAGTCTGGGTTATTTTTGATATTCTGGTTTCAGTGGTTTCACTGTTCTGTTTGAAGTATTGGGCAAAGTATGTTTGTTGATGTTAAGTGAAGGGTTGTGTTGAAGTTGTTTGATCTAGTATGAAAATTTATGAAAAATGGTCTGCATTGGATCTGAGGGTTGAAGTAGAAGTTTTCTGCCAGTAGAAGCTGGTGTTGAAATCAGGGGGTCGAAGCTCCCTTCTAGAAGAGGATAGTAAACGAGATTAGGGGGTTGGAGCTCCCTTCCAGTTGCAGCTGGAAAACAAGATAAGGTTGCAGCCTTCTGCAGGTAGAAGCTTGCATACTAGTATAAGTCTACATTAGTACAATGTTGTAAAAGGTTTTCTAAATAATAAAGATTGAAAACAGAGACGACATCAGCGATGGTTTTCTCTCGAATTGGGTTTCCACCTTAAATATTGGCGTTCATGTGTGTGATGCTTTATTCTGTTTATTACTGCTCATAACCTGATGCATAACTAATAAATCTGTCTATAAGATTGTTTCTGTGAATTGTCTCTAATTCTGAAAAGTTAAATCAGTATACGCTAGTTTCCTTCTGCATTTCCGCGTGCATACTCTAGTTCCGTTCATAAAAACCGCGTATGGAAATATTCTCAAAGAAAAAGTTGAATTTATATTATAAGCTCTAAATACTTATTCACCCCCCCTCTCAGTATTTTTCCCAACACTACGTAGGAGACCTCACACTCCTTTATAACAGTAATTTTGTGAAATTTCTAGGCAAATTCAAGACACACTGGTTGGGCCCGTACATTATCAACCATATTAATTATGGAGGTGTACTTCAATTAGCAAATTTGAATGGAGAATTGGTTCAAGTAAGTGTAAATGGAAGTAGGTTGAAGTTGTATAGGGAAAACCCTGCCCCAATAGCTTCACTTTGAAGCAGAAAGGAGAAAATTCTTAGTGGCACCTATAGTTGAAAGTGAGCAGTGAACTATAAACTACACTGCAGAAAGAGTTTCTACGTGGGAAGATGCTTCACTAACGCATGGATTATGTCAAAGTTTTCATGTTTTGCAACATAAGAAAGGTTGTTTGCTACAATACAGGATGCATGGAAGTTCACTCGAAAGATATGACTGTTAAAAGGGACAGTTTCTGTTGAAAGACATAGAAAGTTGCATTTATGAAGACAAGTTGGAAAAATCAAAGGATAGATATGCAGTTAATGAACATAATATGAATACAATATGAGGTAATAATGAGGTTATAAGTTCATAATTTCTATAATAAGCCATGTCCCGCCAAGATTTCGCACTTTTCTAATTCAAGAAGTCAAGTTGTGATAGTGAGGAGAAGTTTTAGAAGTCATATGAATCGTCAAGAATTCATTCGAATATACAAAGAGAAAGGTTCAATAGGAATTATGGAGGCAATTGAAACTGATACACCCACAGTAGCATCTTCACTTGTCACAACATCGAAACAAGCTAAGCAATGTAGATCTCCATGAAAAAAACTGACTAAGAAAGAGAGAACAAAGAAGAAGCAAGACAAAAGACCTGTCGAACCTCAGCAGGAACCTAAGCAGGTCAAGGATAGCGGTGAAGAGGAAAAATAAATGGAAACAAACAGTGCATCACTTCCATCATCTCTTCCACCATACATTCCAGCCAGGAAACTAGATGAAAAACTAGTCCAATATTCAAAGGATGCAAATTATGGCACCTTTACACTACTATTGCTAGAGAAAGTGTCATTTGATAGATAATTACTTGGGAAATTTTCACAGCTAAAGTTCAAATACTACAACTTCAACGATAGAAAAAAATACACATAGTTCGCACCAGGAAGATATTTGAAGCAGGTAAACTACCTAGAAAGTGATGTCACAAGGCTATAATTGTAGCAGTGGGAAAATGAGTTGGAGAAGTATGGTTTATTAAACATGCTCACTGTGTTGCACTTCAACAAAAGCCCAGGGAGCACAAACCATGTTAGATAATTTATTTTACTGATACATGATGGATACCTTTAGAAGGGAAAAAGGATCCCCATAAATCCAATGCTCATATGGATAATTACAAGTTTTTCATTTCAAGGATAGGACCTTGTAGAATAATTTGTTGGAAAATACAAGGATAAAGCGATAGTTCAAAATATGAAGGAAAATTTTGTGTTGATAAAAGGAAAGAGAGGATGTGAATTCAATTCAATCAACGAACAAGGATTCTGCTTTGGCATGCACATATTAGCCGAGAAGATCATGAGAAAATTTTGTGCTAAGGAAGCCCCTATAACAGTAGTTTCATTAGTTGTGCAGTGCATGAATGGGGTTCAATACAACTTGGTTGAATAACGCTGCAAGGAATTCCTCAACAACTGCATTGAGGTATAGGAGAAAGGTACAACCTTTCATTATCCATGGTTAATTTTAATTATAACAATGTCGGAATGGATAGAACCAAAAGAGTCACAGTTTCCTTTGGTATACTTAGATGTTTGTGAAGCCATGAGGTATGCCTCACTGTGGAATACCAACAACCAGGTGTGAGCACAGGAGAACATGATCATTTTCATGATATATGACATGAATTTACATATTTTTGAGAACCAACATCCTTTCTTTTCTTTGAGCTTGTATGATCAATATAACTCTGTTTCGAAGTTCAAGGCCTATTTTCACAGATTTTATGTGCAGGCTCGAAGAGATACAATGAAGACATGGCATCCTCTCCCATACTTAGTCACAAAAGATCGTATTATTTAAATGATACATCAGAGGCCCACAAAATGGATGAATATGCTACAGGAAGAGGCAGAAGGTAGTCAGAAAGATGAGGAAACATCGGAGCATGGAGGATAGAATGGAAATGATAAAGACAAGGATGAGAAAGGGAAAGAATAGGAGCAGGAATATAATGAGGGTTGGAAAGATCCTCCTAAAGGTGATGAGAAGGATAAGGAGAAGACATATAGAGAAAAGAGTAAGGCACACAACATAACTTCCCTGACGATAAGAAAGATAAAAAATGCAGATAGAATGAAGGATACACTAGTAAAAAAATGATGAAATTAATGACTAGGTGACTGAAAATGTTAGTCACCAAAATTATTTGAAGTGAATTACTACTAAATTTGATCAATTTTAAGTGTTTGAACTAAAAATGACTAAATTAAATAACTAATTTAGTCTAGGAATAAAATATATGACTACATAATAAGTGACTAAACTAAAATCGACTAACTTAAATGACTAATTTAGTATAGGGATAAAATATATGACTAGATAATAAGTGACTAAACTAAAAGTGACTAACTTCAATGACTAATTTAGTCTAGGATTAAAATATATTACTATATAATAAGTAACTAAACTAATAATGATTAATGTAAATGACTGTTATAGTCCAAGGGTAAAAACATGGCCAAATAACAAGCAAAACAAGTATATGAATCAGTCATTTCTGTCCGTAATTGTTAATTGCGTCACTCCATAAATGGAAAATTGTAATTTTGGTACCGAAGTGTTACATTTCACTATATGTGTCTTTGAATCCATATGCAGTGTTAAAATTTAGAGACAAAGGGGACTTTTAATTTACAGTGTTAAAATTTTGAATACCCTTTTGTCGCTAAAGTTTAATATTGAAAATGGATTAATATACAATTAACATAATTGCATGTATCATCTATCAACCTCACACTAATTCCTTTGTTATAATTTTACTAAAACTAATATTTAGATAGTAAAATTAATATTCATATTTATATCTAATCTTTGGCCATAAAATTTAATTTTGAAACTTCATTGATTTATGTTAAAAGTGTGAGTTTCTCTAAATCTAAGGTTAAATCTTCATATTTACATTTAATAAATAGATAAATATAGCATTGCTTATGTTAAACGTGTGAGTTCATTTAAATATAGTATTAAATAGTCATATTTATATTTGATAAATACTAAATAGATAAACCTAAAATATATATTTGTAGACCTATTTAGTAAACAAGTATGAACCTTTTTTAATTCAGGTATGAACCTTAATTAATTCTTTAATGATGTATCAAACTTTGTTTTTTTTAAGTCAATGTTATATCCATGTAGGAACAAAGGAGTACATATAGCCACCTACAAAACATGTGGTCTCACCCCGACTGGGTTTGTTGACCAAAATTTGCACCAGATGACAAAAACACAAAAGAGTGGCTAGCGACATTGTCCATAAATGGTTGGGCCAGAGGCACCAAAACACATATAAAACATAAATAACATGAAATAGAACACTAGTAATCCAACGTGATGGATTTAGTTTTATTCGGGGTTTTTCCTAGAGGTGGTGGAGGACAGAAGTCACACTGAGCATGCCCTTCAAAGTGCGCCAACCAAATCTTCAGCTTTTCTACTTTATGAATGAGTTTATTTTGGCCTCGTCAAACAACTACCAGTCTCTCCCAAACTTTGCACTATAAATAGTGCATTCGTTCCAATTTTTCCATCTTCCCTGCATGTTCCTCACGATAGACTCTCTTATTTGTGTCCACTCTTTCCATCAGGTTCTTGATAAGTGCACAACAATTCTGCAGGAAGTAATTTTGGATAACCTGCCCTCATTTACCCCACATCAATCAGACCCATGATTCCCATTGCTGCCATGGGATCCTTTGCCCCAAAGACTCTGATTTTTAACCCTTGAACCCCCACCCTTAATATCCCCCCGCTTACATCCTCAGCGGCCACCATGCACACCAACACTGGCAAGTCACCAATGCCCCGTAGTCTTTCCACCGTGGCTTGGAGCCACTGTGATTATTTCTGAGTCTACCAGCCCCACAAGGCCATTAATGAAATGGGAGGAAGAACACGCATATCGCACCGAGGGATTCATAACTCACCAAGGTCGAGAAACCCCATTGTGTGGAGAGTCCAAAGACCAAAAACCCCACCATAAAAAAAATTTACCACCATTAATGTAGCCAAATATCGCTTCCCACCACTGCAGGGAAGCACATAGCCACCTCCCACTACCAGGAAAACCAAATACCATCATGCACCAAACCAACATAGGAAATTGAACAACAAATGATGACAAAGTAGCTGACACCTTAGCATCACTTCCCCCAGAGCAGAGACTAGCCTCCAATTTCTCAACACAGAGATGACACACCAATCCACCAAACACCATCGAACCCATGTCGAAGGGCACAAAATTGGGAAAACAAAGTAGTTTTCTGCCACCACCCTTGAGGTTTCCTAGAGTGGATAAAATTCTAGCTTCCTCTCTTAGCATGAAAAAATGGGCTCACCAAAATCCAAGAAAAATGGAAATGAGTGAGCTCACTTCTCTTCAACTTTCTATACTCAACCCAGACACAAATAATGGCAAAGAAAATGAGAAGCAAGGACCAGTTGAACAAGAAAAGAGAAAGCCTCTACAAGAACACCAAAAAATTTCCACAACAAGAACACCCAAGCCATTCCCTTTGTAAACCTTCCTGTGACGTTTATGATTCCTCTCTCAAGGCCAACACTAGGACCAACACCAAACCAAAGTGAGGAGTCTATTTCGGGCTCCCTCATCTTCCCTCGCCTTTTCATTTCACCACCTACAAACTGCAATGCACAATTATTTTTCACACATATTTCCAACGTGAAGCCAATTCCTCTCTCGCTGCATGTGTTATGGTGAAGGGAACGGGAGTACTATCCCTCACACTCCCTCCACTTGTATTTACTCGTGCGAGACACCTTCCACCTGTTTCTTAGACCTCACCCCCATCAGGGAGTATTGTATGAACCTTTTTTAATTTAGATATGAACCTTAAGTAGATTTTTAATGGTATATGAACTTTTATTAATTGTTTGATATCAACCTTGATTAATTTTTAAAGGCATTATGAACTTTTGCTAATTGTTTAGGTATGAAATTTAATTAATTTTTTAATAATATATAAAACCTTTATTAATGATTATAAATATGTAATTCAAAATATTTATGTATGGTTTATTGTGGGATAATGGATAAATGTGTTTAGTCTTATCAATTCCTATGATAATTATACCAACGAATATATTTATTTCATTTAATACATAATTTACATGATTATATCAAATTAAGCTTTAAATAAAACAATATTATTGGTTTTATATTTTATTAATAGTCAAAGTAGTAAATATTTTTTTCAAAAGATATCCCCTAAAGTCATGCATAGTAGGGACTTTGAAGCCCTTTCCTTAAGCTGTAATAGAGTCTGACATAGCTTGGTAATATGGTGAGCTAGCAACATTAAATGGGATATATGCGTCATACCACCATCTAGCAATATATTGAAAATAAGGTTCTTTGCAAAGTTACAAGACATTACATATAAACCTAGATGATGGAGAGATTGAGCTTCACATTTTTGTTTAATAGCTTGGATTTCTAGATGGGGGAGATAGTGAAGTGGGTTTCTTATCATATATGGTAGCACTAATGAACCCTGGTTTTGGAGGAAATAATTGGAAGAAGGCTCCTTTTGGAGGACCGACGACTTTGATACATTGATGGAGGAAACCAAAGATGCATGATAACAATTATCTCTAGAATTTCATTTCTCTATCAGCATTTATTCACCAAATAGTAATAATTCCCCTTAACCTGACAGGGTGCCAGGTTTATCGACCCAAGCTCATGTAGTGGACCGGAGACAAGATAAAAAACCTTACAATGTCACCATCTTAGAGCTCGAAGGTGTGACCGTGGATCAAATACAAGATCAAAAACCCTGCAAAATCACCATCTCGGAGCTCAAAGGCATGACCTACAATAATTAGAAGGTTTTCAAGCTTAGTGTCATAGGATTTGGCCTCAACAGAACAATATCGCCTTTCATTTTCAACTGCACCAAATTAGACTCCCTCAACTTGTTGGAAAATTGTTTCACCCGCAAGATACCAATGAAGCTCTAGTATCTTCTCAATCTTGAAATATGTTCTCATGAATCCTCTCCTCTTATATAAATGTCATAGATATTCACAATAGCATGCTCATAGGAAAAGGTAGCGGACTTTGGACATTCAAAGACAAGATCCAATATGGATTAGACTCATGTAAGTACCGCAATTAAAGGTAGTTTTGACCCTTGGGTATGCTAATCCTAAATATTTCATAAGGAAGAAACTAATAGAGAAATCCGATGTGTACTCTTTTGGAATAGTGTTACTGAAGGTATTATGTGCAATGGAAACTCTTAATATTGTTTTTACCAAAGAAAAATTTAATATAGCAGAGTGGGAAATGAAATGGTAGAAAAAGTGCAAGCTTGAAAAAACCATTGACCCTCACCTTGTTGGGACCATCAACCCTGGTTCTCTGAAAACGTTTAGGGAGACTGCAAAATGTTCTTGGAAGAGAAGGACATTGACAGGTCTTCCATGGTACATGTTGTATGGAACCTAGAATATGAATTTCAAATCCAGGAGATATCCATGCAAAATGATCTAAATGAGAATAGTACAAATCATATTGCAGATATTCCTTTGTGCTACCCAAAGCCTGAGCCTTTTGGTCCAAGTTTA
Source organism: Pinus albicaulis (assembly GCA_034641835.2). Taxonomy (NCBI): domain Eukaryota; kingdom Viridiplantae; phylum Streptophyta; class Pinopsida; order Pinales; family Pinaceae; genus Pinus; species Pinus albicaulis. The sequence goes on along the minus strand of CM076570.1, from coordinate 738,680,497 downwards.
GTATGACTTCAAGTCTTATACTAAAGTTCTCAATTTATAGATTTTGTTAATGATAATTTGGAATTTAGGAGTTCTCAAAATCCCATGAAGGGATAGTTGTGATAATTTACCTATTTTTTGGAACGTATTCTTCTTTAGTGGATATGACACATAGTGGATCCATAGATTGGTGCAACAATTCCTTACCTTGGGATGTTTGCACAAGATTCAGGGCAAAGTGAACACACAATACTAGTGGCTTTATTTTGGGAGGAGAGATAAAAGTATGTAAAAGAGATTGAGGGCACATGCATTATGTTCCTTTGCACTTCCCAGAGCCTAAGGCTTTTTATACTATCATTATTGGATGAGGTTTTGGTGGAAGTGATGACTATTTAGAAGATGCAACCACAAGTGTTGTTTTCTCACAATTGGTGAATCCTCGTGGGAGGTGATGAAAAAACAAGACTCCTTTTCCATGTTCCAAATATACCAAATTAGCACATGCAAAGACAACATTGGTGAATGTGAAATGGTTAGTTTCTATAATTGTTTTTCTCATATGACATTAAAAATCTAGTGCCTCCTCATAAAATCCTCGCCTTGTATAATCGACCACCATTACATATGATTACACCAAATTTGGTTTAGAAATTTACTTAGGTAGGTAGGGTACCTCTATCTCCTATATCCCTATAGAGTAGTCTGGTGAGATCTTCTTTCTTCTATGATACATGGTCCTCTCTCTCGAGTCCTCTCTCCCATCCTTCCTCTCTCTCCCTTTCTCTCCTACCTACCTCTCTCTTCCCCCATCTCTCTCTCTCTCTCTCTCTCTCTCTCTCTCTCTACCCTCCAATCCTCTCAATATATCCCTCCCTCTCTCCCCCTTCCATATTTGTGTCACTCTCTCCCTCTCTTATGCTTCTCTACCTCTCTCACTCCTCTCCCTCACTGTCTCTCTCCATTCCTTCTCTCCCCTCTCCTTAAGGTTATCTCCATCTCTCCCTTGTGACTCCCCCTATCTCTCTACCTCTATCACTCTATATCTTTGCTCTTCCTTCTCATATATATCTAGAGTTAATATATATCAATATATATTATAATATAAAAAATTTAATATTGTATTAATCCAAATTTATTAATTTTAATAATATTAATATTACAATATATTAATATGAATATTATAATTAATAATAATAATAATATTAATATTTTAATATTGATATTAGGGTTAATTACGCTGTAAAGCGTTCTTATTTGAAAAAAAATTACCTAAAATGCCACCTGTACCATTATGTACCATTGATGTTCATGTTAGATGATTCAAATGATTTCAACCTTTGATTGATTACTGTTATTATTCAGTTTTGAAAATGAGTTAGATGCCGCCGATGAGAAGATAATGGACAGCCTCACCAATTCCATGTGAGCCAAGAGAGGAGAAATCTAGAAGGTTGAACTTCGAATGGAGAGCGAGGGATCTGAGAGGGTACTTGGCCCTGGTCAATCAATCAATCTCAACATTGTTATTTCTAGCGGCAGGGGTTCCCAATCTCCTCCTTCTATGAGGTATTTCTCTGTGATTATTCTTCTTCTTATGCTCGGGGGTATCTCTGGTGAAATCGTCTGCACAGGAGGAGGGCTGAGGGCAGGGCTCTGCTCGGTTCGGCAAGAGTTATACCAGGTAAGTGCCTGGATGTCATAGCCACTGTGCTAACACTGAATGTGATAAACCCTTGTGCTAACAAATGTTTTTTTTTCCAGGTTTTTTATTTTGTTTTTCTACGCCTTTGGACTCGGGATTACAGTAGCAGCATCTGGTAGGGATGGTCTTTTGATAATGTTATTTTCTATGACTAGAGAAGTAAGGGGTTTGTGTATTTTTAACTCATTATTTTCTATTTTGTGCTTGTTCGTGTCAAGGAAAATGGCGTCACAGGAGAGATGAAAAATGCAAGAGGAAGTGAGTGGGAGACAAGTGCTGGAAAGGCCCATTCACTGCCTGAACCACTGCAGCTTCGACTTGATTTGCAGGCTTATCTAATTGAATTTTGGGGGATTTTACATCTGGGTTTGGTAAATAATTTGGCATTTGATTTCGTCCCTCTATTGTGCTTCATGGGTTTTGCTAACTGGTTTTAAATTATGGTATTTATTTTGGGTTTTTTATATGAGGGTTCCTGCGTAGTAGTTCGAATTATCAGGCTTGTTTGTTCCTGGAGTTCAAACCCTCTTGGATGTAATTTCATACTTGGTTGTAAGTTTTATTGCTCCATTTTTTAGGCATATCATCCAAAATTGAAGAACAAAGATCATTTTATTTGATTGTCTGGAAACATTTGTTATTATAATTTTTTTTTACTATGGTCTGCATTTTGGATGTTTAGATGAATTTGGCTGTTATAAGGACCTTTTCTTAACACATTTTCTGTGTCGTTGTTGCAGAGGTTTTGAGGGGAAGGAAGAATGAATATGGCTAATAAGAATGGCTTCTATCCTCTGAGAAGTAGTACCCCCTTCACAATACTCAGACATGGGGGATCTATCATGGATGTGCAGCCTATTAGTGTGGTTTCTCTAGTTTTGGCCACTTCTCATCTGCAACCTGTTTTTTTCCCTCCCAATCATCGACACCCCCTGCCTATACTCCTTATATATATTCAGTATTTGATAAAGTTGAGGCGGGGGGGGAGAATGAGCAAGCTGGCAGTCTCAGAGGAAAAAATTAGGAGAAATCTATACAAGTCCCAGATATTCGATGCTCTGTGCAAGGTGTTGACATGGGTGCTGATAAAAATCCCCAAATGGAAGCCGTGAAAGATGGTTTTACTAAGAGAATTCAACTAGACATTGGGAATAGTAATCAGGTGAGCAGTAAGAATGACCCTATTCTTGTTCTCTCTCAAATGCATAGGAAATTCAATTCTCTGAGTGTTTCTGATATTGATTGCAATAAAGGGAAAGGGGGTTGTAATCAAATTCTAAGAGAAGTAATAAAAGAAATAATCCAAGTGGGAAGAATGGGTAAGATTCAAAACCATTGTTCAATACATAGTCCTTCATATCTGCAAAGAGACATGAATTTCACTGCAAGCACTAATTGGAAAGCTTCAATGAATAGTGAAGAATCCATAGTAGGCAGTGGGTAGAATTCCTATCCATTACATTTGTCTATGTTGAGGAAAATTCCCATGAATATGAATTCAAATTCGGCATTTCTTAATCAGAATCATTGTGAAAGGAGAGGGGATGATGAGGGTTTTCAAATGGGTGGGAGCCAAAGCTAAAATCACCCTCAGCTGTGTTATTCTACTATTGGACAATTGCTTGTGAAAACTAACAACATAAGCATACAAGCAGCTGTAGAGCCTGTAACTTTGAGAGCGAATAACAATTCACTGGCTACAGTGAGGACAGACTATGGAGGTGAAATCAGTGCTAGGGCCAAAGAAAGAAGAGGGAATCCTATAGGATTGGCTACAGTGAGGACAAAGTGTGGAAGTGAAAGTATAGATGGGGCTAATGAAGGAAAAGGGAATTCTGTAGGACTCGTTAGAGTGAAGAAAGAGCATGGAAGTGAAATTACTGCTGGGGACAAAGAAGAAAAAGGGAATTATGTGGGACTGCTCACAATGAAGCAATAATATGGAAGTGAATTCACTACATGGGCCAACAAAGGAAGAGGGAATTTTTTAGAACTGTCAGAGGCTACTAGCTTGAACGTGAATGCCACAATAAACGTAGAGAATAGGGGTGGAATTGTTGCATTGGCCACAGTAGGAGGGAATACTGCAAGAGTGATAGAGTATGGAAGTGAAAGCACTGCGGGGGCCAAAAATGGAAAAGGGAGTTCTGCAGGGCTAGTTACAGTGAAGAAAGAGAACGGAAGTGAAATTACTGTTGGGACAAACGAACAAAAATGGAATTTTGTAGGACTGGTCAGAGTCAAGCAAGAGTATGGAAGTGAATTCACTATAGGGGCGAAAGGAGGAGAGAATTGTATAGGGCTGGTAGAAACTACTAGGTTGAACGTGAATACTACAATAAATGCAGAGAATAGGGCTTGAATGGCTGCACTGGAAATTGTAGGAGGGAATATTGCAAGAGTGGCAGAGTCCACACTAAATAGAAGTGAGATTTCTGCAGGGATCATAGCATTGAAGGCAGATTATGAGAATCAATTGCAAGTTACTCCAGAAGCCAAAATGCAGAGGGAAATTGTACTGGGACAGAAGGTTTCTAGTATCAATACTCAAGTTCCCAATGTCGATCAATTGAGATCTGCTCTTTCTATGAATTTGAGTCCCTTTAAGGACCTGACTATGCTTGGAACAGGTTCCATGCTACACACTCCTTGTAATTTTCTTGCAGAGACTGAAACATATAGAAAAAAACGCAAGTATGGTGTCAAAGAGACATTTGTTGTTCGTACCACTGAAGAGAATGCATCGTCTAATGGTGATGATACGGAATGGGTCAGGAAGGCTCTAATGAAATTTGATGCATTGCAGCACAATCTGATGAATGAAGATGAATTCCGCAAGGAATTAGGTGGAGGAGAAAGGCATCCTGACTTAAAGGCAGGGAGCATAATGATGGACAAAGGGCAGTGGATAAACCGAGGTAGAATATTTATAGGTCCAGTGCCAAGTGTTCATGTGGGTGATCATTTTTATTTCCGAATGGAGCTGTGTGTAATTGGTTTACATGGCCCGAGTCAGGCTGGTATAGATTTCATTACTGCTAAAAACAACCAATGGAATGAGCCTGTGGCAATCAGTATCGTTTCTTTAGGTGGTTATGAAGATGATGACGATGGGGGTGATGTGTTGATTTACACTGGGCAAGGAAATAATTATATAGCAGATAGGAAGCAGAGCTTTGATCAAAATCTTGAGAGAGGAAAAATGGAAAAGGGAATTCTACAGGACTAGTTACAGTGAAGAAAGAGAACGGAAGTGAAATTACTGCTGGGACAAACAAAGGAAAAGGGAATTTTGTAGGACTGGTTAGAGTGAAGCAAGAGTATGGAAGTGAATTTGCTGCAGGGGCGAAAGGAGGAGGATTCCAATCCAGCTTTCCCACCATTAAACATTCTAATAGATGCTAACAGATTTGGGAACATTTCACACTTTATAAAGCATAGTTCCTGTCCTAATCTTCTTATGCAATTTGTTCTACATGATCACCTTGACATCCGATTTCCTCATGTTATGCTCTTTGCAAGGGATAATATCCCACCTTTAACAGAGCTTACATTTGATTATGGATCTGCTCCTGGTTCATACAGTGAGGAAAGTGGAGAAAGATTTAGATTAAGAGAAAGATATTTTATTTATTAAAATAAAATAGATAACTAAAATAAGTAATTTGTAACAATGAGATAAAGATTTAGATTAAGAAAAAAAAATTATTTAGATAAAAAAATAATTAGAATAAGTAAGCATCTTTTATGTGTAACAATGAGATAAAGATTCAAATTAAGAAAAAAATAATTATTAATTTAAAAAAATAATTAAAATAAGTAAGCATCTTTTATGTGTAACAATGAGATAAAAAATTAAATTAAAAAAAAAATAAAAAATTACTGTATCAATTTTCTATAAAAGAATATCTATTAACATAAATATTATACTATAATCATTAAAATAAAAATATCAAATATGTAGCTTCAAAATAATATCAATTAAATTTTCTTATAATTGAAACTAAAATGTTAAATGTTATAACTCAAATTCTTTGATTATAATGTAAAATGCTAAATGTTATAACTAAAATGCTAAACGTCTATTTAATTATTGACAAAATTATTATTAAAAATATAGAACACAATTTTATATTAGTGTGTAAGCATGTTACAGGAATGGATTTTGCATTTTATTATCTAATATGATAGTTATATAGTTCAAATTCAAAAATATCATTAAAAATATTAAAATTAGAGTATTTGAATCTATAACTATCACAATTACATTAATAAATATGGTTGATATATGTAGATTTGTGTCATTTTTTTCCTTTTTAAAATGTCATTTGTAATTTGATGCCTTTTGGAATCTATTATTTTATTTTATCCTTAAGTTATTTCTTATTTGATAATTAACATGGTAATTTCATAATTGTATTAAATAAATGTGAAAAACTAAACATGGATTTAGAGAGGTAAGGTAGTTAATATTTGAAATTCCTAATATTATATTTATTAATATAATGGAAACGAAAAGAATACTAGCATCTTTCATTTATGATCATAAGATTAAATTTTAAATTAAAAAATAAATTAATATGTCAACTTAAATAAAGGGAAAACATAATTATCTACCATAATAATTAAAATATCAAATATATAACCTTAAAATAATACCAAATAAAAGTTGAATATTATAACTCAAATTCCCTTATGGTATATGATGAAATCTTTTGAGCATGGAAAATAGATTGATGTGTAAAAAATTTCAGTACTTCATATTTAAACTATAAAAAATTTGGTCCTATTTTGTATTTATGTGTGTTATAGAGTTATATAAAATTTTGATGATTTTTAACTAGAAATAACTTTATGTTATAGAATTTAGACAATTCATTTAAAAAAAATATTGAAAGTACTAATTTTTTGGGCAAAAACATTGAAAATAAATTAATATGCCAAATTTAACCCTTATAAAACATTGATTTCTTAATAATGTTGATACAAATTTGATTGTCATATTAAATAATAGAAGTTTCTAGGTGTAATATATCATCTCTAGTTCTAATGAATTAGGTTCATCGTACTTTTAGAGGATAACTTAGCTTCATAGACCCTTATTTGATATGAGCCTTCATATCCATCTAGCTACCAAAGCCTTCCCAAAATGATGCATATTCTTAAGCTGCAACTCCTTCACCACCTTAAAACTCAACTTACTCTATTATACTATTTCCTTTTTTACTACAGCGTTTCCTTTGCAACATATGGTGCAATTGCTACTAATATTTTTTTTGCATGGTATTAATAATAATTTGGTCAATGGTATTTGGTTCATAGGCTTCACCTAAATAAAACCTCTTTTTTGAGTGTTCCTAAATATAAAGAGGATTATGGAGTAAATATAAAAATATTTTTTATTTATTTACCATATTATATTTTATTTATTTACCATACCTTTATTATTTACCATGGTTTTTGGCCCATAGGCTTGGTATATAATTAGATGTTGATTTATAATCCTATTGGATATATTTTTATTTATTTAACATACTTCTTTATACCTCTTTCATATTTATTTATTTACCATACATCTTTTATAAATATGGTATTTGGCCCATGGTATTTAGCCCATGGTATTAAAATGGTATTTTACCCATAGGCTTCACCTAAATAAATCCTCTTGTTTGAGTTTCCTTAAATATAAAGAGGTTTATGGAGTAAATATAAAAATATTTTTTATTTATTTACCATACCTTTAGTTTATTTTTATTTTTATTTTTTTCCATACTTTTGAAGTATTAAAACAGGTTTTATTTATTTACCATACCTTGGTTTATTTATATTTTTATTTATTTACCATACCTGTTTTTTGAGTGTTCATAACCCTCTTTATATTTTAAATTTGTAGTGTGTTTATACATAATAATAATAATTAGAATTGTTTATTAAAATTCTTAATGCAAAGCCTTACACATTTTATGAATGTAGTTCCAATTTTAAAACCATTATTTTTCGACATTCTACAAGAAGGAAATTTTCCTTTTTGAATATATCATCTTTTGAAAATTAGGTTTCTTAAATGAGTATGGTTGATTTCTCACCCCATATCAATAGACCAAAATAATGGTTTATAGGGTTTTCTCATAAACTATTGAGAATTTTCCTTGCTAAAGAGATCGTCATTTGAAAATGAAGTTGCTTAAATGAGTATGGTTGATTTCTCACCCCAGATCTATAGACCATAATAATAGATGATAAGGTTGTCTCATAAATTATTGAGAAATAATTGCATGCAACCAAAATACTGTAAGAATTTGATCACATTTGGAGATAGCTCACTTTAGTGATGCATTGATAGCTCACTTTTGTTGAATATTTTTCCGAGAGCATTAAACCGGCAATGTAGTTATTATTTTGTTTTTGTAGGTTCACTTCTTAGGAGCAAAATACCATAGTTTACAATTTTTCTTCTTTGTGCATTCCTCTCAAATACACAAAGTAATTGAGATTTCAAGATTTAAAAATATTTTTTTTCTTTGAACTGAATATACAGAGAGATTTGTGGCTTATAACCTTTTGTAGGTTTTTTTAAGAACTTTTGTAATTTTCCTTTTGTGGAGACATCGAAGCCTGTTCTTTTAAGCATGAGAATTTATTTTCCTACAACATGACATGTATGATTGAGGAGTGCTCTTAACCTGGACAAACTAACAAGTATAATATTGTTCTTGAACCTTGATACTGTAAACCATGCCACAATAATTCACACATGATATGGAAGCCCAAATCAAATACCTTTATCCACGAAATGACTTGTTTTTCTACATTGGTAAGAAAATTGGTAGCATATCTAAATTTTCAGTGTTGAATATTCTATCAATGAATTGCTAAAAATTAGAAGAACATCTGTTGAAGTATAGATAAAATACTACTATATTTGTTGTTCACCCATCTAATAGAATGGGTAACATCTATATTTTGAAATTTAATTTAAAGAAGTATATAGTTAAAATTCTTGAAATTATCATTTTTGGTAATGATTGACTAATAGGTTTCTAGAAACAAATAATGAGGGGAACATATATAAGATGTTGCAGAAATTTATTAGAAATTCCAAAACTATGGTCTCCCTACATATCCAAGATGTTGCAGAGATTTAGTAGAAATTCCAAAACTATGGTCTCCCTACATATCCTTTTTTCTGTAGTAAAAGGAAAATTGAAATAAATATTGTAGTTTATTGTCTAGAAGTGGTTCAACATGTTTTCTCAACACACAATATATAATGTCTCAAGGGTTTTTTGAAGATTCCTTTAAGTTAAATTCAATATACAAAATTATAAGTTAGAACCACAAATATGCAACACATAGTTTTTTATGTTTTTCTTATGCTTTAATTTTTCTATGTGACTAGGTGGGGGATGGGGGGGTTGTGGAGTAACCTCAAATTCTTTATTTTCGTCTTATTTTTCATTTTCTAATAAAATCATTACACTAATAGATATATTTAGGAGGTAGGTGCATGCTAGTAGGTGCATATCTGTAATAGACAATAGGAATTGGGATTACTTGAAGAAAAAGAGGTCAATATTCCATGAGCCCTGAAGGAATTATTTCCTTCTGGAAAGTTGCCAATAAAATATCTAGTTCGGTCTCCTATGACCCCTCTAAAATAATATTGTATCAAATTGGATAAGCTATGACGTATTTCTAGGAAAATATATGACATTAGTGTGTTAATAATGTTGGAGGTTTTGGTTGAGGAGATACTATTTTCATGTATGCACATGCAAGAACATCAATTGAAAAGTTTAATGGAGTAAAATTTCTCCCTTATCTCATGGAGTGATGAGATGCATATCTACCTCAAAAAAGAGTTGTAAATGGAAGATGTGTCTTTGAATATAAAGGGAAAGGAATTTTGAACTTGGAATTTCAACTACAGGAGTATCTTAAATTAGTACAATGAGGTTTCCATGGCTCTTCAAGATTAATGGAATTTTTATGCAGCATTGGTTTCCCCTTTATACCTCTAATGAGGTATTTTCTTAAAAAAAATATTTTCTGATCATATTGGCTTATTTTATTGATGATTTTAAGGTTCAAGAACTATTGGCAAAGATACATGGATTGGATGAAGGAAATTCTTTAAGTTACTATATGATATATTTCATATAGTTAAATAAAAAATAATTTTAATAAAGTTAAATAAAAAATAATTGTGTACCCTCAATTGGTTGGTTATTTCCTCAAATATTGGGCTAAGTGCAAGTGACCCACCACATTGACAAAAATGTCAAATTTAGATAGACATGGAATGATCTATGCTTAATGCAATTTTACTTCAATCTCTATTAGGCCCGATTCAATTTAGCAATCACATAAACATGAAAGTAAAATGATGATAGAACACAATAGTAGATCGACAAAGATATAGGCTAGTATGTGTTACAGTAGTCAACAGGATGCATCAACCAACAAAGTCTTTCTCAACATCAGATCAGCCAACCCTCCAAGTGTCACACACAACCCTCAAAGACAACTCATTAAAAGTCAATGTTGGTTAACAGAAAGTGTGTAGAAACTCAACGTTGCAGTTTTAGGGCTTCGTTCAAAGTCAACGTTCAACCTCGTTTTTTGTGCCCAGCAATACGGCCTTCAAAAATTGGAATTTCTGCAAATTTTGGATATCAGAACACCAAGGGTTGATCACGGTCAACGTTGGTCAAGACACCAGCAATAAGCCCTAAAAACAGTCCGCAAATTTACCGAGTTATAGCTCCACACGTGTGAGACAGAGAGGTCTTCAAATGTTTATCAAACCAATCAAATCACAAGATAAAATGTGTGATGAGTTAATGAGGAAATGATCTCCAAGTCTCTCCAATTTATATCCATTAGTGAGGGTGTGTGACACATCTATTAGGCTTGTGAGCCTACATTGCAAATCTGGATGACCTTGCACATGTGTGGAAAATAAAATCAAAATATATGTTATACTCATCCAAACAAGATGATATTTAAATCAATCTTGCACCTCTCTAAAAGAGCAATCCAACAAAAATATAATCATTATCATATGAGCATTGAAACCTAGAGTTTGGATCTAGTTTCCAAAAATTAACACTCCCTCTCAACTAGGGAGAACTCCACTTGTCCACTTGTGCCATCCAAATATTAGTACCATCATGTACTATCATATAGAATCATGCGTCATATTTGTTGGCTCTTCTTTATAAATATAAAAAAAGGTGAGTCACAAATAAATCATGCACAACTGACTCGAAGTCAACTTAACACCTCTCTTGGACTCAAAAAGAGTTTCAGACTAACCCAAAGCTAGTTTACTGACCCAAAGTTAGTTTTGAGGTACAAACCTCATCGGAATTGATCCTAGATCAAGGTGTTGGATACGTACCATCCTAGACATAGAAATTACGACAATCTATGATGCGTCCATGGGCCTTGCTATTAGTCTCTATCCACATTTCCCACCTCATTGGCCAAATGAGAGGTACTACCCATGAGTCTGAAACTCCATCTATAGGATGCTTAAAGCCCCCTGGAGCTCATAGAGCTCATAGTCCAACTCAAGTAGGACCTTCACAATAGGATATTTCCACAATTCCAAGCTTCCCACAGAAGGTTAGTATCTTTACCTTCTCGAGGGGATTCGTGAGAGTATCTCCAACCTGCTCATCAATTCCTATATGATGGAGCCTTATGACACCTCACTGTACCATATCTTGGATAAAGTGGTACCTGATATTAATATTCTTATATCGATCATGAAACACAGGATTCCCAAAAATATGAATCCCACTCTGGTTATCACAGAGGATAATGGTCGTATCTAGCACATGCCCAAACAGCTCATTCAATAGCTTTTGCAACTAAACAACTTCATAACAGGCCATACTCACTGCAATGTATTCGGCCTCAGTGGTGCTCCAAGCCATTGAATTTTTCTTCCTTCTCATCCAAGATATCGAAACAGAACCCAAGGTGAAGAAACATCCATATGTGCTCTTGCGATCCACCACACTCCCAACCCAATCAGCATCAGTATATCCATGGAGTCTCAAACTCCCGACAGTGTATCTGAGCCCATGGTTAATTGTGCCCTGAAGATATCTCAAAATATTCTTGGTACCAATCCAGTGAATGTGATGAGGATCAACCATATGTTGAATAAAAGTGTTCACTGCAAAACATACATCTGGATGAGAATTCACTAGGAACATCAGGGCCCCCACGAGTTGTCAATACTAGGTGGGTTTTCCCATCTCGGGCCCAGCAGCGTTTCCACACAACTTCTTAAAGTTTAGTTCCATCGGTGTTGACACATACTTATATTCCACTATACCAAATATCTCCAGTAGCGTCACGACATATTTTCCCTAAGAAAGGAAAATCTCGCCTACCCTTTACGATACCTCCAATCCTAATAAGTAATGCATCAGTCCTAGGTATTTCCTCTCAAATTAAAAAGCTAGCTCCCTCTTACACTGATGAATGAGAGGGCTAACACTTGTCAGGAAAATATCTTCCACATATAGAACTATAATGAGAGACCTTTCTCTATCGACCTTAAAATAAAGGTTTGGATCAACATTAATTCGAGTGAAGCCCAACTTCATCAAGTATCTATCTATCCTGTAATACCAAACCCTATGGCTTACTTCAACCCATAGAGGTCTTTCTTCAACCTACATACATAGGTGTCTCTATCTTGGACTTCTAACCCCAAAGGTTTCTCCACATACACCTTTTCCTTTATAGAACCATGAAGAAAATCATTCTTCACATCCATCTCATGGAGACTCCATCCTTGCATTGGAACAAGGGAAATGATAGATTGTATGTTGGTATAGTGGGCCACATGTGAAAATATGTCATCATAATCTATGCCTTATTTTTTAAAGAAGTTTCGGGCAGCAAATCTTGACTTGTATTTTTCAACACTACCATCAGATCCATGCTTGATCTTATAGAGCCATTTCGAGGTGACAACAGTTTTGTCCTCCAGTCTCGAGACCACTTCCTAGACATCATTTTTCATAATGGACTCATATTCTTCATGTATATCATCCTTACAAACTTGATTTTTTACGAAGTCTTCAAATGATCCAGGCTCAGATTTTACAATTGTACTCATGGATACCAGGTACCGTTTGGTACCTATTCATCTTCTTTCTTTCATAGAATGTCCCCCTTGGGGAAATATGTTTCTTGGCATATTCGAGAGTGTCCCTAAGCCATCCGAGTCTTCTATTATTTGAAGGATGTGGATAAATAACATCCATGGTTCCTTGAAAATCAGGCATCAGTTCATCCTTAAGCTCTTCCTGCTTCCCTGCTTCTTCATCTTCTTTGAATTCTTTGGAGATAGGAAGATTTCTCACTTTCTTGAGGGCAACATCTTCATCGAAGGTAACATCATGGAATATCTCCACTTCTCTTTTATCAGGCACATAGATTCCATATGTCTTCTACGTTTCATTGTAGCCCACAAAAAATCCCTTCTTTCCAGAAGCATCCAACTTGCTTCTCTTTTATTTTGGCACATGAAAGTAAATAGGACAACCAAAAATTATACAATGAGGAACATCAAGTTTATTTCTAGAGAATATTTCTTCAAGAGTCTTGGAGTCCAGATCAGAATGTGGGCATATATTTTGAACATACACAACAATTTTCACAGCTTCTCCCGATATAAAATTTAGATGACCTTGGTCATATAGCATGGCGCGGGAAGATTACCATAATGGTATTGTTCTTTCTTTTAGCAACACCATTTTTATAAAGAGTATACACAGTTGTGGTCTCCCTCTTAATGCCAACTTCACTGAAAAAATAATTGAATTCATTCGACTCATACTCGGTCCCATTGTCAATCCGCAAAACTTTGATTCTCTTCTCAGTTTTATTTTCCACCAGGCCTTTAAGGTACGAAACCATTTGAATGTTTCATCCTTCTTATTCAATAAATATATCCAGGTGTTAAGGGAGAAGTCACCTGTAAAAGTCATGTAATAGGAACATCCTCCCAAGGATGTCATGGGTAGTATACCAGATCAACCATAATGTATCAACTACAAGATATCAATTGTATTTGTTACACTAGAGGGGAATGATCCTCTTGTATTCTTCCCTTTGGCACAACCCTGACATATACCTTCATGATCATCTTTAAATTTCGGAATACATGTCACCACCTTCCTTGCTTCAGGAAGGGCTTTGTAATGAAGGTGTGCAAACCTCTCGTGCAATAAATATTTTTGAAGAGTTGTATCATATGACATAGCCCCAATGGACTACCTCCACCCTGGTAGAGTGTATCAACTATAAAACCAATAATAAGAGCTTCCTCGAAGTTCTTATTCCAGATGCGTACCTTTCCATCAACGAATTACATCTTGAACTCTTTGTCTTCCATTGTCGAAAAAGACACAAGATTATTCTTCAAATCATCTATGTACAACATTGTTGTGTAACCAACTTCAAAAATAGAAGAAAAGAGATATCAACGCCTTAGAAATAAGCCACTTCGAGAGGGAAACCTCCAATACATTACATAAATGAAAAAATCTTGGATGATACAACTTACAAAACCTCCTTTCTATATATAGGAGTCCATGGGGCCATAATTTAATCCTAGTGGGCCACAATGTAATCCTAGCCGGCCTAACAATACTAATTTAAGGGCACAATAATAACAAAATGGGGGGTTACAAGGGTTCAATAATAACAATAAGGGGGTTACACTAACAATAATAAGGGACTATACTAGTGATATAGGGACCTAACATGCCCCTCTCCTTCAAAAAAGTGTTGTCCTCAACGCTTGAGTAGCTCCGGGTGCTTCTGTATTAAATTCTCATCCTCCCATGTAGAATCTTCAGTGGGTAAGTTCTTCCACTTGATGAGATACTCTGAAATTGATCGATTCCGTAGCTGTCGAGTTCTTGTTTCCATGACCGCTTCAGGTTCCAATATGATTTTCCTTCCTCATCAAGTTCTGGCAATATTGTTTGAACTGGAAGATTTTCACCTATAACCTTCTTTAAGCATGAAACATGGAAAACTGGATGTACTCGTGAAGAAGCGGGAAGCTCCAATTTGTATGCCATAGTACCAATCTTTTGCAACACCTTGTAAGGACCATAGTACTTTGGCGATAATTTATTATCCTTCTTTGCTTGCTTGAGGGACATTTGTTTGTATGGTTGTAGCCGTAAAAATACACAATCTCCTACATCAAAACTTCTCTCGCTGCGATGTTGATTTGCCTGTTGTTTCATTCGATTTTGTGCCAAATTCAGGTTATCCTTTAAGAGTTGGAGAACTTCTTGCTGATGCTCGATGTGATCTTCCACTGCTTGAACCTTCGAATTTTCCTTAAAGATGATGTGATGGATGGTGGATGATATCCATAAAGTGCCATAAATGGGGTCATTTTTGCTGCAGTATGGAAGGAAGTGTTATACCACCATTCAGCAAGAGGTAACCACTTGACCCATTGTGTTTGTTTATCGGATACAAAACAACGAAGATATCCTTCCAAACATTTATTTACGATCTCAGTTTGACCATCAGATTGAGGATGATAAGATGAGCTATGAGCTAATTGAGTACCCAAACAAGAAAATAACTCCGTCCAAAAATTTCCAGTAAAAATGGGATCTCTGTCGCTCACAATAACCCTTGGGCTTCCATCTAGCTTTTGAATTCTATCCATAAATGTAGTAGCAACTGTACTTGCTTTAAATGGATGAGATAATGCACAAAAGTGTGCATACTTGGTAAATCTATCAACTACCACCATGATGACACTCTTTCCTTCGGACTTAGGTAAACCTGTGATAAAATCCATTGAAATCTCCTCCCAACATTGACTTGGAATGGATAAAGGTTGTAGAAGTGCCGGGGTCTTAATTGTCTCAACTTTATTCTCCTAGCAAACCAAACATTCCATCACAAACTTTTGAATATCAAATTTAAGGCCATCCCAAAAAAATTCTTTCTTCACCCTGTGGTAAGTTTTTAAAAATCCTGAGTGTCCTCCTAAAGGAGAAGTGTGCAATTCCAAAAGAATCTTTTGTTTTAGTTGGGAATTCTTACATAGATATAAGCGATCTTTGTACCATAAGGAATCATTTTTCCAACTAAATGTATCAGATGTACTAGGATCTTGCTGCAAATTTTGAATGAGTGTCCATACATCTTTCTCCTTCTTCCATTCATCTCTTGCTTCGGTTATCCAATCCGGTTGGATAATAGAAATAGCACAAAGCAATGCTTCCACCTCTTCATTCTTTCTTGAGAGTGCATCTGCAACAACATTAAGCTTTCCTTTTTTGTAGATTATTTCAAAGTCATAACCCAACATCTTTGTGACCCATTTTTGCTGCTCTTCTGAAGATATTCCTTGTTCCAAAAAGTGTTTAAGACTATCATGATCAGTTTTTACCTTGAAGTGTCTTCCCATTAGGTAAGTTCTCCATTTCTTTAGTGCATGCAATATTGCTAACATTTCCTTCTCATAAATAGGTTTCTGTAAATACTTTCCTTTGATTGGACGACTTTCAAAATAAATGGGTCTTCCTTCCTGCATTAAAACTGCACCAATTCCATTTCCTGAGGCATCACATTCCACAATAAAGGTTTTTGTGAAGTCTGGTGTAGCTAAGACCGGTGCTAGGCACATTGCCTCTTTAAGACGTTCAAAGGCCTTAGTTGCTTCAGGAGTCCATGAAAATGCATCTTTCTTAAATAATGTTGTTAGAGGTGCTGCTATTCTCCCATAATTCTTAACAAACTTGCGATAATACCCTGTTAACCTGAGAAATCCTCGCAACTGCTTTATGGTTGTGGAGACTTTCCATTCCTTAATGGCTTTAATTTTGTTAGGGTCTACTTTAACACCCTCGTGAGATACAATATGACCTAGATATTCCACCTCTTGTACTCCAAAGAAACATTTGGATGTTTTTGCATATAATTGTTTCTCCTGCAATAGTTTGAGCACCCTGTCAACATGTTCAGCATGATCCTTCCAAGACCTGTTGTAGATTAGTATATCATCAAAAAATACTAGCACAAATTTTCTAAGGAAGGGTTTGAAAATGGAATCCATCAACCCTTGAAATGTAGAAGGTGCATTGGTAAGGCCAAAAGGCATGACCAAAAATTCATAATGACCCTCATGAGTTCGAAATGTTGTTTTTGGAATATCTTCAGTCTTCATTCTAATTTGATGATATCCTGAACGAAGATCCAACTTGGTAAAATAAATTGCTCCACGTAATTCATCCAATAATTCATCAATCACAGGAATGGGAAATTTATCTTTAATGGTGAGATTATTGAGCTCCCTATAATCCAGACACATTCGCCATGATCCATCCTTCTTGTGTACCAATACTACAGGAGCAGAGAAAGAACTTTGACTAGGTTGAATTATACCTTCCTCTAACATTTCTGCAATCATACGTTCAATTTCGCTCTTTTGGAAGTAAGGATATCTATAAGGCCTGATGTTTGGAGGAACACTTCCTGGAATCAAATGAATAGCATGATCATGATCACGAATAGGTGGAAGTCCTTTGGGAGTTTCAAACACCTTGGAATGACTGTCCAAGACTTGTTGGAGATCTGCAGAAATAGATGATTTTGATGTTGGAACTTCTAGTGAGCATAATTGTGCAATTACGCCTCATTGTTCTTTCTTTAGAAGCTTTTCATGACATTAGAGCTTATTATCTTTCTCGGCTTCCCTGCAATACCTCGTAATTTGACTTCCTTTCCTTCTGAAAAAAATTTCAAGAAAAGTTCTTGAAAATTAGAAGCTACCATCCCCAAAGATTGTAACCATTGTACTCCTAGTACAACATCAGCACCTCCCATAGGAATGGAAAGCATTGGACTAGTCAATACATATTCCCCCATGGTTAGCTTGATATTATGGCATTTTCCAGAGAAATTTATAGTTCCTCCATTTGCAACCATCACTTGACATTCTGGTGCTGGGTATAGGAAGCAATTTAATTCCTTGGCTACCTTACAATGAATAAAATTATGGGTGCTACCTGAATCAATCAACACTATTACCTTTTTCTTCTTGATATGTCCTTCTATCTTGAGAGTTTGAGGAGTGGTAATTCCTGCCAATGCATTACATGATATGGTCGAACTCATTTCTTCCACTTCTTGGGTTGTTTCCTGGTGTATATCCTCTTCTTGTTCATTTTCTTCTTCCTCTTCACAATCTATGTAAAATAATTTCTTCTCAACACACTTATGACCTTTAGTGTATTTTCTATCACAACTGTAGCAAAGCCCTTTTGCTCTTTTTTCTTCCAGTTGTTGTGGTGTCAACCTTGTAGGTTGTGGAAATCTAGGCGTAGCAACACTTCCTTCTTTATAGAATTGAGTGGTAGGCTTCCTTGTTGCCATAATTTTACATTCAACTTTTCTTGCCAACCTGAATGCCTTCTCCAATGAATCATGTTCCAAAACGTGAACTTCATGTTGGATGTTATCCTTTAAAGTGCCTATGAAGAGATCAATCTTGTGTTCCTCTAGAATATCAGTTACCCTTATATTCAATTTTTGGAAGTCCTCAATGTGCTGCCCCACTAAACCCTTTTGTTTGAGATTTATCAATTGGATAAAGAAGGTGTTGCTCTTTGTATCCTCATAATTTGCTATCATTTTCTCCGTAAAAATTGACCAAGTGAAAATTGTTTTACGGGAGCAAAGCCATCGATACCATACAAATGTATTTTGTTCTAAATGTGTGTTGCAATGCATACCCTCGTGTTTTTGCATTATGGAGACTGCAATATTGCACTCCATTTGTAGTATCCATGTTACAGATCCTTTCCATCAAAATTCCTCATATCCATTTTTGAATATGGTGATTCTTCCTCTAGAATACTGGGCCATCTTTATATTCAATTTTAAGTCCTTTGCCAAATGCTTCACTAAACCCTTTTGTTTGAGATTTATCAATTGGCTAAAGAAGGTGTTTCTCTTTGTATCCTCATAATGTGCTATCATTTGCTCCGTAAAAATTGACCAAGTGAAATTTTTTTTACGGGAGCAAAGCCATAGATACCATACAAATGTATTTTGTTCTAAATGTACAGTTGCAATGCATATCTTTTGTGTGTTTTGCACATTATGGAGATAAAAATATTGCTCCATTTGTAGTATCCATGTTACAGGATCCTTTCCATCAAACTTCCTCATATCAAATTTTGGAATATGGTGATTCTTCCCGCCAACATTAGAGTTTATGAAATCACGATTAACATTTATTTTGTTCTCATCATGAGGTTCTTCTACTATCTTTTCACCATTAGGAAACATTTCTTGTATCAATTTTGTCAAACCTTCCATGTCTGCTTTTAGAACATTCTTCATGTTTTCCATTTTCTCATCGATCTTAGCTTCCATGTCATCCATCTTAGATTCCATGCTAGCCTCCATGCCATCTATCTTAGATTCCACGCCTTTCTTCAAACCATCCATCTTAGTTTCCACGCCTTTCTTCAAAACTTCCATGTAATTTTTTGTTGCTCTTTACGACAGCGAAATTTTTTGCACTTGCTCTTGTAATTTTGATATGTCATGTTGCCATTCTTCATCTTCATGAGTCATAGTAGAGCTTTCCAAAGGCTTAATGGGTGTTGAATTCTTTTTAGGGGCCATTTTAGAATCCAATACTGATATCTATTCTACAATATGCCCTTGCAATTGTTGGAAATATGATGCAATGTGTTGTCCTTGATGGAAACCCACTTGATGAAAATAATAGCAACACTTGAAGAAGATGATGGAAACACTTGAAGAAGATGATGGCAACCTACTTGATGAAGTGGTACTTGATGGAAACTGACTTGATATACTAATTAATGATGTAAATCTGATGTTCTACAAGTAGTACAGAAGTTGCAGAAGTAAGAAATATCAGTATGTGCAAGAGTAATGATGAAAATTGTATGTCACAAGTCATACGCGGGTTTGCTTTATAGAAGTACCGTATGCACGCGGGAAATAACGTGCCAAGTCGCGTATGGTCAATTGCGCTCTAAAAATGTAAAACCAGGGGTTACTACCATGGTATTGACCCATTGTATGGAGCGTTGGGTTGTCTAATTGATCCCGTCTAGGAATACCATCAGAAGAGGTGTGGTTTTGAATCATGGTATTGATAAAGGGTAAACCTATATAAGGAGAAGAAAATCATTGTGCAAAGTGGGTGAATGAGTCTGGGTTTGAATTAATACTTCACTCTGAAATATATCTGTATGGAAAGGGTAACAGTTTGATGATAGATCTGAATCTGTGATGCACCTATGAAGAAAATTATGAAGAAGGGAATCTAGATCTGAAATGTATTTGTATCTTCTAGATCTGTTTATGGAAGGCTTAGATCTGAGATGAGGCGAACATCTGTCTGAAGCAAAGGGTAAAATCTAAACCGAATATCTGATCTGAAGAAGTATGCTGCTCTATAATGTTTGAAGATATATACGCAAGTTTATAATAGTGGAAGCGATTATATACGTGGGTTTATATGAATGAAGTCACGTATATACGCCGGATCAGTGAAAGGAAAGCGCGTATGAAAACTAGGGTTTGCTTAAGTATGAAGTATGAAATGTCTGATCTGTTCTACTGTGTTACTGCTATCTGTTAATGATGAATTCTACAGATCTGGGTTGTTTGAAGTGATAAGTATCAGTTTGATGTATGATTGAGCTTAAATGTGTGGATTGGGTCCAGTCTGAAAATATGATGAAAAGTGGCCTACAAATTTTGTTCTAAAGGAAGCTTTTGGATCCAGTGTGAAAATTGATGAAACGTGGTCCATGGTGGTGCTGAGGGTTGTAGCCTTTAGTCAGGGGGTTTTAGCTCCCTTCCAGGTGAGGTTGGTAAACGAGAGCAAGGGTTCATAGCTCCCTTCCAGGAGAGGCTGGTAAACGAGAGCAGGGGGTCGTAGCTCCCTTCCAGGAGAGGCTGGTAAACGAGCGCAGGTGGGTGCCTGCATGCTGGAATGATTCTGCGCCAGCACATAGTTGTAAGATGTTTTCTTTATAATAAAATATTGAAGGCTGAGACAACGGCAGCGGTGGTTTTTCTCCCGACTTGGGTTTCCACCTAAAATCCTAGTGTTCATGTGTGATGCTTATGTGTGATGGTTTATTCTGTTATTACTGCACATGTTTACTATTTATTGAACATCTAATGAATGAATGATGGAATGATATAAGTGAAGAATTATATGCATAATAAGATCTCTGGACATACGCATGTTTTATTAATGAGATCTGTGTGTATACGCGACTTGGCTTCAGGAAAGTAGCGTATGGGTTTTGAAGTAAGAAAAAGTAAAAGTTTTGAGTAAGCCCTAAATACTGATTCACCCCCCCCTCTCAGTATTTTTCCCAACAATTGGTATCAGAGCGAGGTCCTTTTGCAGAAGCTTGATCGCTTGAAGGAGATCCGTCGAAATGGGAAGTCATGAAGGGTTAATGTCTATAAGGCCACCTCTATTCAATGGAAATAATCTGTTATTCTGGAAGATACGAACAAAAGTATATCTGCAAAGTCTTGGTGCAGAAGTATGGGCAATCATGGAAGGAGGTTATCAGTATCCGGCAAGTACTCCTACTGATGCAGCAGAAAGGAAGAAATATGAAATCAATGCCAAAGCCATCAATGTCATATTAGGAAGCATGTCTGAACCAGAATTTGCTAAATTGATGCAGCTAAATTCAACAAAAGAAATATGGGACAAAATCATTCTGAGCTATGAAGGAGATACAAAGGTAAAAAGTGAAAAACTCCAAACTCTCAGAATTGAGTATGAAAATTTAAGGATGCATAGTGATGATAGTATTGCCAGTTTCTTTTTGCATCTAGATGATATTGTAAATCGTATGAGAAGTTTGGGTGAAACCATAACTGATACTACTCTGGTGGAAAAAATCTTAAGATCTTTGACTTCAAGATTTGAATCTAAAGTATCGGCTATTGAAGAAATGCAAGATCTGAAAAATCTTACTAATTTTCAATTACATGGTATCCTGACTGCTTATGAAATGAGACAAGGAGGTCCCTCTCAAATCAAAGAAGCTGCTTTTAAGGCATGTGCAAAAGGAAAAGAAAAGGAAGTTGTCAGGGAATCAAGTTATATTTCAGAAGAAGAAGAAGCAAAATTTGTGAGAAGACTCCAACCAGGTACTGGAAGATTCAGAGGTAAGCTTCCCTTCAAATGTTTTGATTGTGGAAGAGTGGGTCATTATGCTGCTAAATGTCCTTATAAACAATTTGAAAAGGGAAAGAGTTATTATGCAAATGAAGATAATAATGAAATGTCAAGTGAAGATGAAGAAGATTCTGACCAAGATCTACTAGTGCTCATGGAAAAGAAGCAAAATAAGAAGGCTACTCAAGAAAAGAAGATATCTCAGAAAACATGTGCAGCAGAAAATGAAGAAGAGGAAACAGGTATTGATTGTTGTTCTTATAATCCACTCACTTGTGCATGCAATGATGAAGATAGTGAAAGTAACAGTATAAGTCTAGAAGCAAATCTCAAGATCAATGATGAAAGTAATTTTTGGGATCAATTTAAAAGGAGGGAGTCTATCCTCAAGGATGTGATCTCTAGATTGAATGAACGGATAGAAACAATGAAGGGACAGATAGAAATGTATCGAAGACTGTAGGACAAAGTAACCAATCACAGTGAAGGACTTGAAGCAGAAATCATCTCTCTCAAAGAAGATCTGGAAAATAAAATAAGAAGAATGAAGAGCTGCTACAAACATGTGAAGAACAAGAAAATTGGTTGAAGGAATAAATTTTAAAATTGAATGATCAAGTAGAAGAAGGAAAAAGGGTCGAAGAAAGCATGAAGAAGCAATGCCAAAAATTGGAGGTTGAGGTAAACATTCTCAAAGGTAAATTCGAAGAAAAGGATAAACTCTTAAGGTTTCAAGATAGTACTAAGATTCTGGACAATATTCTTAGTAGTCAAAGGTCTCCTTCTATCAAACTTGGTCTGGGTTTTCATGAAAAAGTTAAAGGAGAATCTAGTTCACAAGAAAGTGCTAAAGATTCAAAGGATGTCAAAGAAAAACCTGAAGTGTTGAAAGAAACAAAAGGTCAACCAACAATCATGAATACTCAAAGGAAATCATTCACTAATGTTGAATGCTTTAAATGTCATAATTATGGGCATATTGCAGCAAATTGCAGAAGCAGATCACTTTAGTCACAATCAAACAGATTCTATTCAGAAAGGTACTCTGGTTGCTTCAAGGGATATTGTTTTTCATGCAACAAGTATGGTCATAAAGCAACTGATTGCAATAGAAGGAAGAACAGAGAAACACACTATGATCCTTATGCTTACTTCTCTGGTCACATGAGATGTTATGCTTGTAACAAGTATGGACATGTGGAAAAAGAATGCAGGATGAACAGATATGAGAAATTGGATAAATTCCAGCACACAATAAGAAACTTCAAGCAAAGCTGGAAAAGGAAGGAGGACCGGTCAGAAACGTAGGGAATACTGACCCTACAGTATTCATCCGCTTCTAAAGCTTACTTCTCTGAATGACTGTAGGAGAGATGTGAGATACATTATAGGGATTAGTAATGTATCATCACAGGGGGAGCGATGTATGGTGATTCCATGATTGTTTTGGTTATTCTGGTTATGTTTATTTCTGACAGAACATCTGATGTGAAAAAGACAGGTACAGGTGGTACAACTTCAGGGGGAGATGAAGGAATGTGAAATTTTCTATGTTTCACTTTCCATACGCGGGTTCGGTGAATTAAAGCTGCGTATACACGCGAGTTACAGTGAAGACCATCGCGTATGCACTTATGATAAGAAAATTTGTATAACAGCTGAAGATCAGGAGCATAGGTTCAGGGGGAGAATCAGTCTGACTATTAATGATTGTATTATTGGCACTGTATCTGTTTATTTCTCAGTTCTAAATGATGATGACATGTTACATGGTTTCTTGTGATTATGGATGAGCCTTGCTTACTTTTTGCTGAAGGATATTCTTTGCTTTCACACATGGATGAGATGGAAGTCTTATGATTCGGAGATAAGGACAGATCATGCAGAGATTGTTGTTGATGACTTGTTGTTGAAGGTGTTCAGGTTGCACAAGCTAAGGAGGAGCCTTGGTCATATGGAAAGAATACTTGGATGCACATATTCAGGGGGAGCATTAGCCTTGCTAAGTATAATGCATTGTTGGCATTATGATGATTCTAAAATATGATCTCTCTTGAGGTCCTTCTGGTATTGGTCATGAAAAGTCATATTTGTAACTTGATGAAAAGGTCATGTTGAGATCTATGATGAAAAAAAAAAATTGTAATATTGAGTCATGTAAGGACTTGATCAAATGTGTAAACCCACTTGGTTGGGTAGTTGTGTCAAATTGTGTAAACCCACTTGGTTGGGTATTTGAGTCTCATATGTAAATCCACTTGGTTGGATATTTGATGTTAGTATGAGTCCTTGGTGATAGGAAGGTCATAGAGTTATGTACTTCATTCAAAAATTTGTTTGAAGATTCAGCATGAACTCAGGGGTAGCATGGTAACTTCAGTGCACATCAGATCTACAACACTCTTCTTGCTATATGAGGAGAAAAACCTTGTGCTGATCTACCCTTTGCCCTTGATGTCAAAGGGGGAGAGTGACATGGTTTTTGAATAGGGGGAGAATATCATTATGCTTAATGTATCTATTTGTTGTGATCAGACACCATCGTGGTTGCCATCAAGTCTAAAGGGGGAGATTGTTGGCAATATGATGCAATGTGTTGTCCGTGATGGCAACCCACTTGATGAAGATGATGGCAACACTTGAAGAAGATGATGGAAACCTACTTGATGAAGTGGTACTTGATGGAAACTGACTTGATATACTAATTAATGATGTAAATCTGATGTTCTACAAGTAGTACAGAAGTTGTATAAGTAAGAAATATCAGTATGTGCAAGAGTAATGATGAAAAGTGTATGTCACAAGGCATACGCGGGTTTGCTTTATAGAAGTAGCGTATGCACGCGGGAAATAACATGCCAAGTCGCGTATGGTCAATTGTGCTCTAAAAATGTAAAACCAAGGGTTACTACCATGGTATTGACCCATTGTATTGAGCGCTGGGTTGTCTAATTGATCCCGTCCAGGAATACCATCGAAAGAGGTGTGGTTTTGACTCATGGTATTGATAAAGGGTAAACCTATATAAGGAGAAGAAAATCGTTGTGCAAAGTGGGTGCATGAGTCTGGGTTTGAATGAATAATTCACTCTGAAATATATCCGTATGGAAAGGGTAACAGTTTGATGATAGATCTGAATATGTGATGCAACTATGAAGAAAATGATGAAGAAGGAAATCTAGATCTGAAATGTATTTGTATATTCTAGATCTGTTTATGGAAGGCTTAGATCTGAGATGAGGCGAACATCTGTCTGAAGTAAAGGGTAAAATCTGAACCGAATATCTGATCTGAAGAAGTATGCTGCTCTATAATGTTTGAAGATCTATACGCAAGTTTATAATAGTGGAAGCACGTATATACGCGGGTTGGATACATCGAAAGTGCGTATGGTTTGTGAAATCAGTTCTGAAGTATGTGCAGAGGTATACGCGGGTTTATATGAATGAAGGCGCGTATATACACCGGATCAGTGAAAGGAAAGCGCATATGAAAACTAGTGTTTGCTGAAGTATGAAGTATGAAATGTCTAATCTGTTCTGCTGTGTTACTACTATCTATTAATGATGAATTCTATAGATCTGGGTTGTTTGAAGTTATAAGTATCAGTTTGATGTATGATTGAGCTTAAATGTGTGGAGTGGGTCCAGTCTGAAAACATGATGAAAAGTGGCCTGCAAATTGTGTTCTAAAGGAAGCTTTTGGATCCAGTGTGAAAATTGATGAAACGTGGTCCATGGTGGTGCTGAGGGTTGTAGCCTTCAGTCAGGGGGTTGTAGCTCCCTTCCAAGTGAGGCTGGTAAACGAGAGCAGGGGGTCGTAGCTCCCTTCCAGAAGAGGCTGGTAAACGAGAGCAGGGGGTCGTAGCTCCCTTCCAGGAGAGGCTGGTAAACGAGCACAGGTGGGTGCCTGCGTGCTGGAATGAGTCTGTGCCAACACATAGTTGTAATATTTTTTCTTTATAATAAAATATTGAAGGCTGAGACAACAGCAGCGGTGGTTTTTCTCCCGACTTGGGTTTCCACCTAAAATCCTGGTGTTCATGTGTGATGCTTATGTGTGATGGTTTATTCTGTTATTACTGCACATTTTTATTTTTTATTGAACATCTAATGAATGAATGATGGAATGATATAAGTGAAGAATTATATGCATAATAAGATCTCTGGACATACGCATGTTTTATTAAGGAGATCCGCGTGTATACACGAGTTGGCTTCAGGAAAGTAGCGTATGGGTTTTGAAGTAAGAAAAAGTAAAAGTTTTGAGTAAGCCCTAAATACTGATTCACCCCCCCCTCCCCCCCCTCTCAGTGTTTTTCCCAACAGCAATCAATTCAACTTGATTCTTGAAACAAGACTTATGCAATTCGGAAAAAAAATACACACCTTTTACTTGCTTTTGAGGAGCTCGATATTGAAATTGAATTATCTCTATAATTGCATAACCTTAATATCTAAAATTCAGCCCTGTAGTAGCCCTCTGAAGCTTCTTTCCAATTCCACAGGTTTGATATGATTTGGATTCTTCAAGACAAATTTATGTCCAATCTCCCAAAATGACCCAATTTTGGACTGGTTCAGTAGAGCGAACTTGTACGACTTGAAACGTGTCACTGTTTCATCCTTTGGATTTGAAATTGATAGCGAAGAAACTACAGTCTGTGTACTTGCAACCAATTTTTACAGCACTCCAATGTGATGTTATGAAGATTTTCCCACGATCACCTCTTTGATATTAAATTTATGAGCCTGAAAAAGCACTACCTTCCACAGGTCATATCTCCGAAAATATTGCAAACCAAGCTATGAAATTGTTTGAAAATGTTCCTAAAGATTTTGGCTTTGTACCATTAAAATTTTGGCTTCTGAAACCTCGTAGAAAAAAAATTATAGTGAAAATGCCACGATGACCTGTTTAGGAGCCTGAAACAAGACCTAACTTCCACAGATCATATCTCCAAAAATATTGTGAACCAAGATCTGAAATTTTTTGACGATGTTCCTCAGGATTTCGACTTCGCACCCTAACAATTTCAGATTTTGAAACTTCGTAGAAAGAAATTTATAGTGAAAATTCCACGATGACCTGTTTGGAGAATTGAAACCCTAGAATCCAAAGCTTTGATACCAAATGTTGTGTAACCAAATTAAAAAATAGAAGAAAAGAGATATCAACGCCTTAGAAATAAGCCACTTTGAGGAGGCAACCTCCAATACATTACATAAATGAAAAATTCTTGGATGATACAATTTACAAAACCTCCTTTCTATATATAGGAGTCCATGGGGCCATAATGTAATCCTAGTGGGCCACAATGTAATCCTAGCAGGCCTAACAATAATAATTTAAGGGCACAATAATAACAAAGTGGGGGTTACAAGGGTACAATAATAACAATAAGGGGGTGACACTAGCAACAATAAGGGACTATACTAGTGATATAGGGACCTAACAAACACATCTTGTAAATGGAGGACTTGACCTTGAGATAAATGAAGGGTCACAGTAAATGGTTGTTTCATGAGATAGGTGGCATTATCTCCAAGGATAATTTCCATATTAGTATCCTTCTCAGTAAAATAAAAGAGGGCTTACTTATAACCAGTGAGGTTCCTTGAGGCACCACTATAAATCAACCAGACATCCAAGGTGTCGGGAGGAGATGCAGCAGAGATGGTTTATAGAAAATTAAATTCATTTTTCTTATTATCAACAAAATTAGACTCATCGTACCTGGAATTTCTTGACCCTTTGAAAGATTTCCCATTTCAACTACGATCAGACAGATCCTTCCTTTTTCCTTTGACCCTGTTGTTCCTTTTATTTTCATTCCCCTTCGAGTTGTTGTTGTCATCATCCCTAAGAGAGTCCCTTCTATTAGGGCACTCTCTTGCATAGTGACCAAACTTGTTACAAGTGTAACATCTTCCCTTACTTCGTTTGGGCCCCGCTCTTCCATGGTTTTCATTTCTTAGACCACCATTGTTCCTCTTCTTTGCATGAGTGGTGAAGGTAGTAGGGTCAACTCCATTTCCATTAGAGGGATGATCTCTTTCCATCATTCTTGTCTCCTCTTGAGTGACTCTAGTCAATATTTCATCAAAATCATGAATCACATTGTTATTAAGAATAGTGGTATCAAATACATACCAATCATGGGGGAGACCTCCAAGCACAATGAGAACCATCTCTCGATCAACTATTTCTTCTCGAATAGCTAGAATATTGTTCCTGATTGCAGTGAGCCTCATAATATAGGATTGAATGGATTCATCCTTTCCCTTCTTGATATTATTCAATTGCTTCTTGAAAAAAGAACTTGATTAGCATTGCCAGCCCTGAACATGCTAACCAACTTATCATACATATCTATAGATGTTCTCAACATAAAAATGTAAGCAAACAAGTGCTTATGAATAGAATCCCGAATAATAATATTTTCTTAGATTTCCCCTTTTCTATTCTTCATCTTTGTGGCAGCATGTGCATTTGATGGAGGCTCATGAATTCTCGCCTGCACATGGTCCATGACATCTTTATCTTCTAATTCCAAATCCAAGGATATATTCCATGCATGATAATCAGACTTATGAATCAAATTATCATCAAAATTGAAACCCTTATAGGTTGATGAGGCCATTGGTCCTTGATCAAATTTCTTCTTCGGTGATTGATTTTCACACTAGCTTTTGGGCTTTGTCTTCACCTCAACTCTTATTCCATGTTAAATTTAGATAGACATGGAATGGTATATGCTTAATGCAATTTTACTTCAATATTTCTTAGGCCCGATTCAATTTAGCAATCACATAGACATGAAAGTAAAATGCTGATAGAACACAATAATAGATCAACAAAATATAAGCCAATAATATAGATCATATTTTGAAATTCTTCTTGTCCAGCAAAGATATAGGATAGTGTGTCTTACAATAGTTAATAGGATACATCAGGCAGCAAATTATTTCTTAACATCAGATCAACTAACCCACCAAGTGTCACGCACAACCCTCAAAGACAACTCATCAAAAGTTAACATTGGTCAATAGAAAGTCAACGCAGAAATTCAATGTTGCAGTTTTAGGGCTTCAATGAAAGTCAACGTTCAGCCTCGATTTTTGTGCCAATAACTATGACCTTCAAAAAACAGAATTTCTGCAAAGTTTGGATGTCAAAACACCAAGTTTTGACCATGGTCAATGCACCAGCAATTAGCCCTAAAAAGAGTCTGCAAATTTACCCTGTTGCAGCTCCACATGTGTGAATGAGACAGGCCTCCAAAGGCTGATCGAATCAATCAAATCATGAGAGATAATGTGATGAGTTGATGATCAAATGATATCCATGTCTCTCCAATTTATATCCATCAATGAGGGTGTGTGACACATTTATTATGCTTGTGAGCCTACATTAAAAATTTGGCAGACCTTGCACATGTGTGTAAAATAAAATCAAAATATGTGTTCTGCTCATCCAAACAAGATGATATTTAGGTAAATGTTGCACCTCCTTGAAAAAGGAATCCAACAAAAATATAATCATCATCACATGAGCAGTGCAAACTAGATTTTTGAACTAGTTTCCCAAAATTAACAAAAAACCATATCTAAATGGTACTCTCTAATGGTTAAGTTTTTGAGTATAGGCTTGGTTTCCTCAAGGATGATTTTTTTCCAACCAACTACATATATCATTGACTTATTTTTTCCAACCAACTATAGTTAGTGTATTAACACCATTTTCTAAAAAAGTTTTATAAATTCATCGTTGCATCTGATACGATTTTGTTTGTCCTTGATGAGAAGTATCATGAAATTTTCTTTCATGTTTCTATCGTTTCAATGGTTGGTACATTATACATAAGTTTTGATTTATTTTTTCTCCATTAAGGTAGATTGGGCTTCTCAACTTTATGCTCACTTTTCTGTTCATGTTTTTCAGTTATGCGCTAGAAGTATGCATGGTTTTAAGTTAAAGACAATGGTTATCAAGAAACAATGTGATATTTAAACATGTTGCTACATTAGTGGGAAAATATCCTATCACAGTTCATTATATTGGTGGCACCATGGATAGTTGAAAATTGACCAATACAAAAATTGGCCAATGTCACTTTAATGTACTATGGATGCCATATTCGTTTAATGTACTTTAAACGTGTTCAAATCAGTATATTTTCGTTGTTGGTTTTTTTTTCTTATCATATTTATTTTTCCCACTCTAATCCTATTCTTTATGGATATTTTTTTTATTCCCTTAGATATATTCTACAAAGGTAGAGGGGGATGAAGTGTGTTTTTGTAATGCATATATTTTTTTGGTTTGAGGTGCTTGTCTTCACACCCCTCTATTAATTTAAGAACTTGTGGGAGGATATAGTTATCATTGAGAGGTAGAGAGTTCTTTCCTTGTATCCATACAATTAAATCTTTGTATACTCATGCTTGGTGTGGATTTGGAAGTGTCTAAATGCTCGTTTGATATTTTGTTGGTGTAACATATATTAGCCAAACTTTGTACTTACAATTTTTAACATCTGTTTAGTGGTTACGTTTCAAGATCATTGTTATTGATTATTGTATTTGACATGTTTAATTAATTAATAATGAGAACCACTCCCAATTATTTTTCTAGACCCCATAGCCAGTAGGATTCAAGAATGTAGTACATTATTTATAATTGCATCATATATACTCATTGTTTTTGGATTTTTGGCATGGAAATCAATCTTTTGAGACGCAGATTTTTATGTCGACACAACATATTTACATGATTCAGAAGGTGAGAAATCAATATTTGGTGTAATTTCATATTTTACATTTGATAATTGTAGGTGATTTATAGGCTATGGATTTCTTTAAAGTTTCACTTTTAATTGAGTATTTAACTCAAAATATTGAGTATCTTATATATGATTATTTTTCCCTCCACCCATTTTTCATAAATTCCATAACCATTAGGTACAAACTTCGATCCTATTTTTATTGTTTAGTGAGATATTTTCTAAGAATTTACAAAGTTTTATAATTTATTGAAAGCTGTATAATTTACAACTTATAAATTTTCAAGACATATTTTTTTAAAGTATAATTCTTTAAAGGGTGTTAGCTCAATGGAACAACCCCTTCTTCAGAAGGAGAAGGTTGGAGATGATCAATATTTAGTCATAGATACTCTTTTGACCATCCCCAATGAGCTGATGCTGAAATTGTTTTACCCATACCAAAATATGAAATGGTGACGTCAAATGAACGCCACCATATATATGCATCAATAGTGATGACCATGAAAGGTCCCTCACCATAAATTGATATTGTTCATATGAAATGGTGACAGTCACTTTCTATCATTATAATCATTATTCGTGACAGACCTTGAATGTCACCACAACACTTGTACTTTTGGCGATGCCACATTTGCTGACGTTCACTTTTTTGGTGACAAAGGTTAAGTTCCATCACCATTTATCATATGAAATGGTGATAGTCACTATCCGTCATTATAAACCATTATTGGTGACAGACCTTGAATCATACCACAACACCTATAATTTTGGTGACACCACCTTTTGTGACGTTCAATTTTTGGTGACGAAGGCTCTTTTGACTGTCACCAATGAGCTTATGATGACATTTTTTACCCTCACCAATGTTCTTTTTCCTTGTAGTGTAATTGAGGATCAAACATTGGTGGTATTGTTGTAATGTGTTAAATTATTTTTTGTATTGAATCAATTATTTTTTGTATAAGATCAATCAATGTGTTATATATTAGAAATTACAAGTATGGTAAATATGGGAAACTATTGGTTCTTTGCATGTAAATCTAAAAAACATATCAAACCTACTCTTATTTTATATTTTCATTATAATGATCACTGATGTTTTGAGTTTGAGTCATTGAGTATGGCCACAACTGTTCCCTCAAATTGGAAGTTTGGTGTTGGAATTCACTGTGGATTTTCAATTCAATAATCATATAGCAACTAGAATATGAAAGTTACATTCCAAAATAAACCTTTTTGGGGGATTACTAGTGGTGATTCCTACATATTTTGGTGTTGTAAATTTGCTCCAAATCATAGCTAATATATTGTACCACAGGTGAGGAGCACAATGGTAAGGGAATTGTCTTTTCAATTTATCCAGTTATATTGTAGTGATCCATAAATATAAGAAAAATATTAATAATTTGATATAGACTAGTTGGCGTATTCATATGTGATAATGGACCCAAATAGTAGTTCTTATCTGAAGAAATACTCATTATACTTGGGAATTCCTGACATCATCAACCTCAAGCCCTGGACTTATTCACTTAGAGTTATACATTATTCGGTTATAAACATGTATACGAGGCTATCCGATTATTTTATACTTTTTACTTCATTTCATTTTATTCTAGACTTAGCTTTGGAATTTTCTAGGATTTTTGTTTGCACTCCCACATTGTATAAATAATCTACACCTTCATATTTTTAGCATTTAACTTAGTTGGCATGATTGTGCCTAATATTTCCTTAAATGCTGAATAGTAATTGATGCAGGGGCATTGGACACTAGCCAGCAATGTGAGAGAATTGTCCACATGTTGTGGCTAGAAGAGTTTGAAATTGTTCAAGAAATGTACCAGCAGGGTGTCAGTACCTTAGCTGTCTATTGCACTTAGAGCAGTTAGGTTTAGTCTAATAAGTGAGGAAGCTGAATAGTTTATTCGTGTCTGTCTATTTGGCTTCTGCTGATAGAATTAGAACAATATTATATAATTAGGTTTTTTTTGTAAATAAGAATAAAACCGTCCTTGAGAAGGAACCGAACAGTCGTGTAATGGATTATAAAGTGTAACCCCTGATATAGGGTAAGGGGGGATTTGGCAGTGAAAGATTGAATTGAGAAGCAGTGTTCTCTGTTGAATAAAATTTAGACTTATTGGCTATCTGTGTGTGTTATTGACAATCTTTCCGAAGGATTCATTCCTTCGATTTGTGGACTCTGTGTATAAATTGAAGAAGGATCAATTCTGTGTGAAATTCCATTAGTTCTCTTTGTCTGTCCTCGAATTCATATTCTTTGTGAATAAATCGAATGTGTTTATTTTGTACAAGAATCATGTCCTCGGTTTGCGAATAGAGAGTAAGTATGATGTGTGAAAGAGTCGAGGAAGGTCATTTGTTGAGTTCTGTTGGAAGAGCGAACCATGGTCATGCTCTGTTTATTCAAGGAATGTTGAACCTCTGCCTGTAGGAGAGAATGCACGTTTTGTTGTATGGTTGAACGATATTAGTGAGGTCATTCAAAAAGTCAAGAGGAGAAGGCGAATTGAAGGAATAAACCCAAAATTGTGTGGAAATTCGAGCTAACACTGTTCCAATACCAGCCTTGCCAATAAGTGGTTTTACGAACCAATACTGCCAATTTTTCACCACTTTTGGGCTCGGGGTGGTTTCTGAAATAAAAACCTGATCCTATTAGAATCTGACACGTCACCAAGCTAATACCGCCCATTTCGCATTTTTTTTAGTGCTAAAGTTCCGCCCTTGAAAAAATTCAAGAGCTACCTGAACCTTTCGATCTGGAGGACGGAATATCAAACGGCAATCGCAATCAAAGTTGCACGGGGTTTAACATGAAAGTATGGCCCATGGTTCATTGAATTAATTGTTGTTTATTAGTTATTGGTTGTGTGGGCCCGAAAGAAATAATGTGTTGATTAGTGGTTGTGGCGGAAGTTTAATAGATGTAAATGTATTATATGGTTGAAGTTGTATAGTCACTCCACGAGGGTCGAAACGTTGGTTCAATACATTTTGATACAATATACAAAGGAGGGGTTTCAAATATAATTAAAGCACTTTTAAAGTGAGACAAGGTTCGGAGCACTTTATTAAAAAGACCAAGGATTATATTAATTGAGCGTTTATATAAAAGTGGACAACGTTATTTCATTAATCAAATTCCATGAATTTAATGAATGAAAAAGAAATAAGAAATTTGAGTAGACTCCCATGGTGAAAGTAAATATAGAGAGAAGAGAGACCAGCTCTCCTTAGCGCCTGCACCCCATTTTTGCTATCAGTAATTTTACTAAGGTGTTATTTTCTATGGTGAAGTTTTATTTTCCTTGCTTATACAGGTCATTTGGCCACATAGAAGCAATTATTTCCCAACCGAAGAAAACTAGTTCAAGTTTCTTGCATCTATGGGGGAAAATGACATTGAAAATATTGTTGATGTTGAGGTATATATCATATAAATCCTTATAGTCTAATTTAGTTTATATTCCAGTGTTCAACATATTTCATGTCTTATACTCTACATTACATCCTATTTCTTTTTCAGAAATGGAACTCAGTATTGATGGTACGAAGTAAGAATTGAAGAAAGAGGAGAACAATAACACTGAAGCAACAAAATGAAAATTAAAGATAGAGAGAAGAGAATTGGTCTAGTGTTATCTGTAGATTAAATATCTTGCATAAGACACACACATTGAGATTGATGGTAAAGTATTCAGAGTTGGTTAATTCACCTACAATGCATTGGAAACACAATGATAATGTTTTGAAGTGATGAAACAATATTTCATGTGTAAATTATATTCCAACCAATATTTAGTTCATAACTCATATTGTAATACTTGATATTTTATGTAATATATTTTATGTGGTTGAAATTATTTGTGGTTGCACTTGATATTATTTAGTATTGTAATTAACATATGTAACTATGTGTTTTCATATTAGATAAACATGTACATTCTATGCCAGTTTTTTTTTAATTGAGTTGCAAAATCATACTAATTAATTTATGTTCATTTATAATGAATAAATAAAATCAATCTAAAACTACTAAATTAGTAGTAGTTTATGTTTATTAATGAACACAAATATAATGAATATACGACTAAATTAGTTGCTTATAATAATTCTTAATGAAAGTAAATGAAATAAATATAAACTACTAAAGTAGTCATCAATATAATGAATATGAAACCACTAAAAAAAGATAAATGAATACTACAAATGATAAATTTTTATTACAAATGACATTAAATTTTTCATATATACGAAAATTAGTAGCTAATTTACAGTATCTTATACCACGACCAAAATTTATTCATATTTCTTTGGTCATTAATTAGTTTCAAATGATGACTAAAATTTTCATATATATGACCATTAGTATCCAGTTTACAGTATCTTATAACATGAAAAACATTTTGGTCATATTTCTTTGGTCATTAATTGGTTTTCTAAGGCGATCATTTAGTAATATATTTAGCTATATATTTGGTCATTAATTGTGAAAATTAACGACTAAATCAATGACTAAACTAATAACCAAATTTATGACTAAATATACTGCTAGACATAAAGTTGAGATAACTAATTAATGAATAAGATAAAAACAACTAAAATTTGGTTGTGTTATAAGATATTATAAATTAGCTACTATTGGTTACCAACAAAAAAATAGTCGTTTATATGAAAATTTTAGTCATTTTTTTAGTAACTAATTACCCATTTTTTATTATTGATATAATGCCACTAGTCTTCACTGAGGGGGACTTGGATCAAATTGGGGACAAATTTTAGGAGGTGATGACGAAATCATGGAATAGTCTAGAAGACTGCTACAATGTACTTATAAGCAGTGCCACATAGTGCATCTCCGAACTCAAGATTTTGGTGTAGAGAGTTAGACAACCAATGCAAATAGTAGAAAGGATTGGAGAAGAAAGAGTAATACATCCTACACTTGGGATGTGTTTGACGAAGATACCTTCCGGAGCTCTGCGGGTCGAATCCGCTGAAGTATAAAAGAAAGAGAAATAATGTAGGTATGTGAACATGAATATCAGAGTAGTACTATTGCAGAAATTACATAAGTTGTATCAAGGAGTTATAGAAGATCTTAAACATCATTCATAATTCACTTCAAATAAGAACATTTCGTTGTAGAGAGAACGAACTATGATGATGTAGAAGCTCAACTAGGAAATCCATGAAAAGGAGCATGCAGTGCAACAACAAGATAAATTGAAAGAAGTGGTTGAAGCAACATGCAGGGAGATTCCGGACATTAGTGCCTGAGAAGAGGAATTAGTATAGGAATAGGTCACAAAGCTTGGCCTCGTGGTAAAATCGTACAAGGACAACATTTCCAAAGTGAAATTTTCTTATGAAATGAATATCAATGAGATGACAATGAAGTTTCATCCAGCTACACCACAAAAGTACGATAACATAGGGAGATCGACCCAAAGGTTGCAGTGTCAGGAATCTTCGCCACTATGGGAGAATATGGAAATTTTTTGGACGAAACATTACAGATTTGGACTTCACTGCAGTAGGATCCAAATGTATAGAAAATACAATAATATATTTAGAAAAATCAAGAATAGTTGGACGAAATTCAGGAACTTCGAAGACCTTTCGAATCTTGCAGAGGCTCACCAAAATTACTGAGGGGAATTCCCTACATAATAAGTTTGAAGAGTTGAGAAGGAAGAACATACCTTGGAAGGAAAAACTCATTCGTGGCATGATTATGAATTTAAGCATTCTCAGGAAGTGGATGGGAATTTTCAAGAGTTTCGACAAAGATAATAAGAAGTATTATAGAGGACTACATTATTAGTGACAAAAGCATCGTTAGAAGAAGTGTGCAGTGAGGAAAAGTAGATACAAGGGATTCTATAGAAGTTCAGCATCTCCTATGACATCATAGCATAAAAAATCATAATGAAAGTAGCTAAGTGACTCGGGACAAGTCAGATGTGAGTGTTAGGGGCCTATTGGGCAAAACCCAACTTGGGTATATTTTGGCTAAGACTCTGCATTTTATTGAGTGGAGCACGTAGTGGAAGATGAAACAAAGAGTGAAGTGGACCACACAGCAGAATATTTCAGTATATTGTGCGTTAGTGAGGGGCTTTGGGGTGGGTAGAAGCCCCATATTTGTGTAAAAGTGCACAATTTTGTGATGGATTTTGGGCTATAGTTTATTTTTTTAGGGATTCCATGGTATTTGGACCATGGTATTATATTTATGTAGCCCCTCAATGAAGTGTGTATGGTGTACTACTATTGTATCTTTATACTCTCTAGTTTGAAGTAAGGGAGAGGCTCTGCAACTGAGTGCACAAAGGCCTGAGTCTGCAGTTGAGTTCATATACAACCTGCAGCTTAGTGTGCAAGTCGAAGATCGGTTGTATTCAAATATTTATCATAATAAATAGGAAGTTTTGGGGATGATATTATGATGTTCTTATGTGTTTTTTGTATCTATTTTCTTAATATATTTTTTTGTGAAGTATTTGTGGCATTTGCATGATATGTCAACATAGTAGTGGTTTATGGAGTTATATGATATGTTTCTATCACTAATTGAATGTTGTGAAGTGATTTATAAGCTGTAAATAGAAGATAATATAAAAATACCACATCTGCTTGTCCCTCAAGGCTAGAAAAACCTAGTTCTACATTCACCTATAGTCACTTCGGGTGAGACTGTGATCTTCTTATAGTTCATTGTTGAAAGGGCCAGTGATCAAGGGTTTTGTTGGTGTGCAGTAAGATCGAACCTAGGCTAGCCCAAATCAAGCCAACAATTTTATAGAATTTAGTATGTGCATGCTTGAGTTAATTTATTAGTATATGTTTTTCTGTGATATAGATGTTTTTCATATCTAAACAAGTTGTAACAATTTTTAACATTGGGTATGCACCTATAGAATCTATTTGGATGTGCCATATTTTGTGCTATATTTTATTTTTTATAATACAGGGTTATGAACCCTTCTTCTAAGAACATTTTCTATTGGTATATACATACCTTAACATTGTCTTTCATACAATTTATTCTATGTATATACTCTACATATTTTTCCTTCAATTCAATCATTAATCTTAGACCTAGTTATATAGAATTTTTGGCAAACCCTCTTAGTGTATATGGTGTGATTTATTTTTTCAACTATTAACTTCTTAGTATATAAGAATGTAATTTTATAAATCATTCTAGTTACATAAATGTTATCAATATTTTTTTTCACATTATATATACATACTTAATTATGCTAGCTATTATATTATTTATGTTTTATTTTAGAAGCTTTCTATTTCATAGCATTGTCATAAGCTTTGTCACTGTGCAGCTTACCAGTTATTACTCCTTAGTCATGAGCATACAAAGTTACTCTTCCATTGGAGTCAATAACTTCTTATTTTTATAGTAAGTATTTTTCTCATCCTTTTTTTTTCATTAGTTCTTCCTTCTATCTAAACCATTCATTTAAAATCCAATTCTTGGGGTCCCTTTTCAAGTAGTATTTCCATGAGAAGTAGTTTTGGACTACCTGTACCCATAAATTTCTATAACTACTCACCAAGGTAATTTACTGTAACAATTGGGTATTCTATATTTTTAATACCAATATTAACCTCTTATCTTTTTCCTACCTCCCTTCTGGATAGACTATAGTAGATATTTAATATAACACATCTATGCATATCAGTCCTATAAGTTATGTACCAAAAGTATTTTGGTGAAATTAAAAAATATATTACAAATATTAACAATGTAATATAGCATTATCCTTGTAAATTAAATTTCCTGTAATACAGAACATCCACAACTCCATAATTATATACTACATATCGCAACAGTAATAGGTAACCAACATACATGTAATTCCATACTTTTAAGGAATAATTTTACATGTATACATTGCAATTTATGTCTAGAACATATCCATCTATTGTTACACGTATGTATTTCTTCGCTTGGCTATGTAAGTGATTTTCTCGATTCCACATATTATTATATTCTTTTCCTACTCAATATAAAAATAATATTGTAATAATGTCAGTTAGTTATGGCATGTATTACTACTCAGTTAATTTATCAGAAAAATGCTTCCACTCATGGATACCCAACATACATTTTCCTATAGGTAGGGGCATTCTGGAAATATTTCGTTAGTATTTTTACAAACTTAGTCCACTTAATAAAATTATATAAATTACTTACAATACATTATACTTTTATTTGTCTCCATCATTTTTGTGTAAAAAAAAATATACTTTTTACCTTATCATGTAAGAAACATTTAATATGTTCAATTATAGATGTGATCGAGCTCATTGGCCTCAATGTTGTAACCTGTTAGCACTCCACCAATTCTCCAAAGGATGAAAAGGACAATTGCAAAGGTAACCACATACCACTTTTACCTAGTAGTTAGCCCTACCAAGCTAAGAGGGATCTCTCAATGAGATCACAGTCAAGGATTAAATGCGATATGAAGGATATTAGGTTACATATGATAAGTTCATGTAGGTTTTGAGTCTTTTAGGGTTTTTTGTTCGATCAGGGATGAAGCCAAGTAGCTAGGTCTAGGTATCAAAGGGTTTACAACTACAAAAATATAAAGGAGAAAGGTAGAAGTGGATTTATGATGGCTTTACGGTTTTTTAGGTATGGTGGTGAGTCTGAATAAGTAGAGGGATTTAATGAAAATTTTCATTCATGAATTCATTAAACTAAAATCATGAAACACAAAATGGCATTTCCATATAAACAGAACTAAATTAATAGAATTTTTCCTATGAGATATAAGGAAAGCCACTTAAGATACAATATATGAAAGAGGAGCTATATATCATTCAATAAATACTATAACACAAAAAATACACAATCATAAACTCACTACACATTAATTCCTAGATAATAGTTTCAATTGCATCCTTTGATTTCTGAAAATGAAATTGAAAGTACAAGATACAAGATTACAATCCCCTTATGTCCAATAGTCAAATGACTCTGAAAATGATAGATATAGACCAAAACAACATATCCCCTATCTTAGGGGTCAAATCCATTAGTTTTGGAGCTGATTACATGATATGCTCAACAAAACCCTAATGTCTAGTGAAGGTCAATGATTCACCTCATCATAGGAAACTAGATACATTTGACCAAAATTACATTAACAAGCATGTATCTACCCTATTTCACTATTTACCAGCTGAATTACACCTCATGACATCACAAAATAGTCATCATTCATCAATTACATAGGTAAAAATTCAAATTTCCTGTTAAAAATGCCTTCTGGAGAAAGCATAGTGAATTGTGGAGAAAGTGTAACGAGTTGGGAAAAAAAGAAAATTGAAGGGCTTCCAGGTGTCCAAATGCTAATCTGAAATTTGCTAAGGAAATATCTAGATGTTTGATACATGATATTCTCTTCAATCACTAAAAAAAGGTGGTTCCTATCCCTCCAAATCTTCATTCTCCCAAGAGTACTCCAAAAGCATAGCGTGGGCTCCAAAAATAGGGTCGAAAAGTCATTTTTTGCATGTTTTTGTGCATTTTGACCCCCCAAAAGTGGCTAGCATGGCTTCAACGCTGACTAGGATTGATGTAATCATCAAGAGGAATCCAAAAATTCTTATTTTTTTTATCCAATGGACCCTCCTAACAAAATCATAGCATGGCCCACATTGTGCTTTTTCAAGTGTGACTGGTTTGCAAAATTTCCAAATTTGACCAAAATTTCACAAAAAGAAAAATGTGCTCCAAAAGTCTTCAAAATTGGTCCAAATATGCTTGAAAATGTATATTATGCTTCTAGGGAAGCATCAGCAAGTAACTCCAAGTCATCCTTCTCCTTTTTACTTTGTAGGGTTTCCTTAAGTTTTTCTTGCAATTGTTTGACTTTGAATTCGTAAATCTGATTCCTAGCATAATAGTGTTCAACCATGTGTTTTTGCATCTTGTTGTCCTCGTTGGCATTCTCAAGGAGCTTATCCAAGTGAATATTGAATTTCTCAAGCCAAAACTACCTATTTTCATTGATTTCCATGGCTATACTTTCTTCAAATGTCAACTCTTCAGCTGTTGGATTTTTCTCTCTTTCTTTCTGAAATTCTCTTTAGAGACCCATGGTCCTGGGTATCTTCCTTTTCACCTCCTCTTTTTTCCTTTCTGAATATTCATTTTCAGCCACTTCTTTCCCTTTCACATCTTGCATACTAGGTTGAAGTTGATTCTTCTCTAAAGACAATTGTTTTTCCTTCAACTAATTGTTCTCTTGCTCTAGGAAGGAAATGATGAAATTATCCCTTGCCAAGTTGTTCTTGAGTTCTTTGATATAATAATATTTTTCCTTCATGATCTTCTTTAGGTTTTCATGCTCTTCACTAGCCTCCAATTCTACTATGTCAATTTAATGATGGATGAGATCCTCATCATGCAAATATGTCTCATGTTGTAAATGTAATCCATGCTCTGCAGATGTGGGCTTGGCCCCTTGCTCAGTATGAGGAGGAAACATAATCCTTCTACCTCTCTGGTATGTCTGAGTGACCTCAATCTTCTTCCTTACTCAAACTGTGCTAGGTGAGCCAACCTCCACATGTCTAGATGGTGTTAACAGTGTTAATGGGGAACTAGGGCTAGTAGGTTGACTACAAGAAGACAATAAGACATCTTCTTGCATGAAGGTTTCGCAAGAGATGCCCTTGTTTTCAATTGGTGTAAAACAATGATTTTGATAAGAGCATGGTGAAAGAGGCTCCTTTCAATACTACTCTGATTATGTTGAACTTTTTTTTCCATCTTTGCCAAACTTCTGTAGAGGTAATAGGGAAAATTTAGTGGCTTTACCCAATAGGAAAAATCCTCTTCACGTGTTATTGGTAATGTCTTCTGAGATAACGCTGATAATTTTAAATATCTAGGTCTTGGTTTTTGAACCATTTTTCTCCATGATTAGGTATCCATATGGCCTCAGGTACTACATCAGTTGCTATAGTGAAATTAACCCTTGCAATCATGACCTTATCCTATTTGAGTTGAGTGGAAAACAATTTGGTCAATGTGGCATGGAATTTGACACTCTCAACTTGTTCAAAAAAAGGAAGACATCATACCCCGTGAAAAAAATGCTAGGATAACGATGAAGGCATAATTTCATTAGCAGTTAAGGACTCATGTCTTATCACCTGGCCTCACATA
The DNA here is from genome assembly GCA_034641835.2 of Pinus albicaulis. Classification (NCBI taxonomy): domain Eukaryota; kingdom Viridiplantae; phylum Streptophyta; class Pinopsida; order Pinales; family Pinaceae; genus Pinus; species Pinus albicaulis. The sequence continues at coordinate 738,638,520 of CM076570.1, read as the reverse complement.
TTTTAAGATTTATTCTCCTCCATTTGATTTTTTACAAGGGGAAAAACCCTAATCAGATAAAATAAGGGAAGCGAGAAAATGGATATGATGAAGGGATTATGGAAGGGAGATAGGAGTCTTAGGGAACTTTCGGAATTTGAATGGAGTGAAATGGGTATGGGAATTGAGTTAGGGAATTTTTACACAGTCCTGGATAGGAAAAATACACAAAATTGCAGAATTAGGCTAGGGTTTAGGGTTTGGGGCTTAGGAAATTGGAATGAGTGAGTTTGAAGGCTATGGGAGATGGTTTATTTTGTGAGCGAGGTTAAAAAGTCTAGGGAAGAGTTTGTTTTCCTTGAAAAATGTGAAAATATGGGCCAGCCACTAAAACACAATGTAGAGGCTAATGGAGGGTTTAAACACTAAAACAATGAAATTGAGCTGCAAGGATGGGTTGAATAAGGTGTAACTTACTTGTCCACTGATGCTAGACACCAGGATGGCTTCAGAAACCTTCAAAATTTGATTTGATGCCCTTAAGAGAGAGAACACAAGAAGTGGAAGACAGCATAGCATGGAGCCCAGAAAGCATAGCGTGGCTGCTTTGGCACCAAATTTTGGAATGTTTTACACTTGAATTTGCTGATGAAGCTGTTGGTGATGAATGAGATCTTTTCTTCAATGAGGTGAATGAGAAAATGAGCTTGAGTTCACCTTTTATAGCTTGTGGTGGTCACTTTGCTTCATAGTAGTGGGATGGGCCACTACATGTCTTTTCACTTTACTTTGAGAAATTGTATCTTTGAAACTTTGCTATGCAGATTTAGGAAAACTAGGAAATTATTACATATTGAAACATAAATTACATTTGAAACCAAACTTCATTGAGAAAATTTATCTATTACCACTCATTCATAGTCGTTTTTATGCATGGAACAATAGATTTTGGATGACTGAAACCCTAATGACGTAATGGAGACACTGAAATGAATGAAATCATGATGATGTTGATTGGAGTGACGATGATGATATTTTATTTGATGGTAGACACAAATAAGTGATGACAAGGACCAGCATGTAAAATTTTTGAAAGAAGTGGAAATATCTCTAGACACACTATCCAGTGACCAAATTTTTATTTGAAAACCTAATGAAATGAAAAAAATTTGACTTTGAGGACCTAACAAGACATGATAAGATCCCATTTGGTCACTCATGATAGGCTGAACAAACTGACACTAAAATTTATTCTGGCTAGGGATGGAAGGTCCTTGGAGGTGTCAAGAACACCGTAGACCAAATAGCCTTACCATTGGGCATGGATTCAAAAACCAAAGAAGAGACTTAATAATGAAAACTGACTCAAAAGTGAACTGACTTGAATCGTACTGAACTTAGAAATTAGTAGAAAATCAAGGGAGCTTTATGGCCTTCACTTCAGCCTCCAAGCTTTGATGATTCTCCTCTTCACACTTTGGCAAAAAAGTAAACTGATATGTATAATAAAATTACAAAAATTTAGAAATGTGCTCAGAAAAGGTTGTTCTTGACAAGCCTACCATTGATGGGTCCTCCTTTGAAATCTTCTCCATTCATTTCCTCCAATAGATAAGAAGCTTGTCCTTTTGAAGCTGAAATTTTGTATTTTCCCTTCCATAAGTTTTCAAATTTACCATGCTTCCCTTTCTCTTCGTTTCTAGCATCCCAAAGGAGGACCACAACACCAACTTTGAAATCATTTGCCTTTGTCTTGTGGTCATATTCCTTCCTAATTATCTCTTGAATCTTAGAGGTGTTTTGAAACAACTCATCCCTGGTCTTCTAGAGTTGAATCATCCAATTGATCTGGCACTGCACATCATTCATTTCACTACCTGATTCTTGTAATAGTTTCATAACTCAGACTTAAATGATGTAGGGAAAACTGTGTCGACTCCATATACCAATTAGAAAGGATACATACCTATTAACTTCTTGCTACTCAGTCTGTCCACCCACAAGCCATTTATAAGTTTTTTATGCCAGTTTTTCTTGTTCACCTCCAACATCTTCTTTATAATGTTGACCAAATATTTGTTCTAAGATTCAGCCAATCCATTAGCTTGTGGGTAATATGCGGTGGAGTGACCTGATTTGATGTTGTATTTCTCTCAAAACTCAACCATTTTCTTGGAATTGAATGCAGCCACATTATTTTTAATGATTTTGTGGGACACCCAAATCAAGAAAAAATATTATTTTCCAAAAATTGAATAATGACTAAATCAATAGCTTTCCTCGTTGGGATTTCTTCAATCCATTTGGTGAAGTAGTTGGTAGCTGTCAAGATCCACTCATGTTTGGCAGAATATGGAGGGTGGATTTATCCAATGAAATCAAGGCCCCATTTCTGAAATGGAGCTTGCATGGATATGGGCTACAAAGGAAGTAGGATTAGCTTCCTCTTACCTTGAAATCTCTGGCATTCATGAAAGCTCATCACGGTTTTATACAATTCTGCAAAAAGAGTAAGCCAATAATAATCAACCCTCAACAATTTATTTTCTGTGGTTTTCCAAAACAAATGAGCTCCACAATGTCCCTTCTGCAAATCACTCATTACTTCCTTAGCTTCACTTTCTACCAAACAATTTAGCAAGACACCTCCCAGGTCTTTCTAATATAGTGCATTGTCTAAAATGTAGTACCTGGAAGATTTAAACTTTAATTGTCCACCCTTTCTTTTAGACCTATCTGGGGGAAGATTAAGATGTTGAATAACATAAATGATGTCGACATACCAAGGATATGAGAGAAATTTTTTTGATACCTGTATGAGTGAGTCATCATCATCTTCTTCAAACAAAACTGAAATTAGATTGATGTCAAGTGCATGTAAATTGGATTCAACCATCAACTTACTAAATCCCTATCCTTTGATCAGATTTGTACGCTTGATTGCGAGATCATATTCTAGTATAGTTGCTAGCTACTTTCCTCTTCTGCCTTCCGGATCTGTTTGCATCAGGACATCCTTCACTCTTGCATTAGCGACATAGGCTAGAACGTGTGAATGAAGGATATAGACTCAAAAGTCCTTCAATGCCTTTACTAGGGCCAATAATTTCTTCTCAAGGATTTTATATCTAATGGAAACATATCTAATGGTATGGCTGAAGAAAACAATGGGTTGCTTGGTCTTATCCTTCTTTTGCATCAAAACAACGACCAAAGTATGTTCGGAGGCAAATGAAAAGATTGTGAAATCAATGGTATAGTTGGGGCTGATCAAAATAGAAGTTGTTGTCAAAGCAAACTCAACTGAATTAAATTACTTTTAAGCATCCTCCGACCACCTTACCTCATTGTCCTTTTTAGGCATATTGTTCATCGCTCGAAGATGCTCGACAAGGTTTGGGATAAATCTTCTCAAGAAATTAATCTTCCCATTAAAGGCTTGAATCTCCTTCTTTCTGTGTGGAAAATCTATTTACTAAATAGCCTTTGTCTAGGATGGGTCAATAGGGATACCATATATGGATATGATATGGAAAATAAGCTTTCCCTCCTCCATGGAAAAAAGACTCTTTTTGGGACTAAGTGAAATCCCGAACTTTCTGTACTTCTGAAATAAAACTCTCAAAAAATATAAATTCTCATCATCAGAACGGGATAAAATAATGATATCACAAAGGTAAAATACTATAAAAACATCATTTTCATTTGGGAAAGAAATTTCCATTTCTTGCTGAAAAGTGGCTCTCACATTCTTGAGCCCAAATGAAATGTTTGCATATTTGAAGGTACCCCAAGGTGTTGTGAAAGTATTTTTATCTTCGTCATCCTTATGCACTAATATTTTATTATATCCTAAATATCCATCAAGAAGCGACATTCGATAGGACCCAAACACTCTCTCTAGGATATGGTCCATCTTAAGAAGGGTATAGTTATCTTTTAGAGACACCTTACTCAAGTTTTTGAAATCAATACAAAGACATATTTCTCCTGTTTTCTTTCTCACCGGAACAAGATTTGACATCCATTCTGAAAATCTAATGGGAACAATGATACCAAATTTAAAAAATTTGTTTACTACTTTCTCTATTGATGGCAACAATCTCGAATTAATTCTTCCCAACTTTTGTCGGAAGGGATTTGATTAGGCTTGACCAGAATTGTACGTTGAATGGTATTTCTGTCATATACTTTCAAATCTACATAATCCCAAGAAAATACATCAGAAAATTTAGAAAACAAGTTTTTGTATTGACCTTTCATCTCTGGATCAGATAAGGAATTCAACAACTTAACCATTTTTGGAATGTATCTTGTTCCAATATTCACATCTTCAACAACCTTCTCAGTAAGAACTATGGTCGGCTTTCTGGAAACATCATCTTGACCAAAAAACTCTTCGAAAGGTACAAGACCCCTTTGAACATTATTATCTTTAAGTTGTAACACATCAACTTGAGTAGCCTTGATCACTTGATCATATTTATCATATACCTCATCAACATAAGAATTTTCAAACTCACCTTCCATCTACAAAAAATTATTCACCTATTTGTCACCCCAGAACACTTTTCAATAACTTAAGTTGTCAGGGACAGCTGGTTGGTGTTTGACATGAATTTCAAACTTCCTATCAGAGAATATTGAAACCTTAAAGTTACTTGCCAATGTGGCAAGTGAATCTTCCATAAGATTCTGACTTCTTGGAATGACCGACAATGTATATTCAGGAAACATTTTGAGAATTTCAGGTATGTCACTTTGATATTCTCTCATCCTTGGATGCTTTTCTTGGTATTTCCCTTTTACCTACTTAATTACAAGCTCAGAGTCACCATAAACATAAATTCTCTTTGCACCTAAATTTTTAATAATTTTGAGGTCGATTATCAATGCCTCATACTAAACTTCATTATTGGAACAATCGAAAGCTAACTTATAGGAACACAATCTCAATTTTTTTGGAATTTAACATGATTGATGACTTGGACTATGGATCTAGATTCTGATGCCTGCCCCATATTTTCCTAAGGCACCATTGAAATCCATGGTCGAAATACCGTTCTCATCATTAGGAAGTTGGAATTCTTCATTATGATTTATTTATTCCTTTTGGGATACTCTTTCAACCTGTTCATTTCCTTTTTCTGATTTTCCTAATGTCTGCTCTGAAATACTAGTCTGATTTCCATGTCCCTCATCCAAAACTGCTCAAAAATTATTTGAAATTTCCAGAATTTCCTCAACTTCTACGATATGACTATATAAATCATCAAAACCACTATCATTAAAAAAAATAAAGGACTCAAGATCAGCATTTACATAATTGATAAGGTGATTATTTGGTTTCTCTTTACTAGTGATCATATACTTCATTTTTGTCTCTCGGTACAACTTTCTTAGTTGCCCAAAAACTGAGATAGTTGAATAAGAGAAATCCGATTGCAAAGTACCTCTTAAGTTTTCTCCCCATGACCTTGACAGTAGCATTCCATACCGCAGAGGTATATCAGCTACTACCACATCCATTAAGACATTTTTAGCAAGAATTTTCTCAAGTGAAACCACCAAGTCTTTTATAAGATCGAGACATCGTACTCTACCAGAATCAAAAGAGTAAATATCATGATAAGGTCAGGTTATATCCATGCCAAATTTTTCCATTTTTAATTTTACATCAAGTTATGATAATATTTGAAATCAAGCATGGCATTATGGAGGATACACTAATGAAACCTAAAACACAGATAAAATAGGGGAACTTCACTATCTTCTAGTTGATTGTTTATGGTTGGACAAAAAAGGAGCTCGGGTTGATCATCTTCAACATTAACCATGTCTCACATAGGGTCTACTTTAATCATTTTAACAACCTGAGATTTTTATTGGTTATTTTTCAAAAGCTCAGTCAAGGGGATAGCAACTTTCAACTTAGAGATTTCATTTTCTAAGCTAAATAGATTGGATTGTTTATCTACCTCTTTTACAATGGTGTCCCTCTTATCAGACTGGTCCTTTGTTGCAAAATACTTATTTTCACCTTATTTCTCTTTTTTTGGTGTACTTGTAGATGCTTAGTTGTTATTTCTCTGATTTGTAGTAGTAGGTTCCTTTCCCATTTTTTGACTAGCTTGGGGATTTGGTCTAGGATGAGTATCTTTTTGCTAATTTGTCCTCTTCTGAATAGGAGTGATAGGAACATCTTGGATTATTAAAGAATATTGGATATGTTGTTAGCTGAGATCATTAAGATACCCCCATTGATATTCATTAGGTTGGACCTCCAACTCACCATATTTTGCAAGCATATAGTCCTCATCGTTCGGTAAATATGTTTTTCAATGTATTCTTCATCTTCTGTAAGGAAGATAGCTCGTCCATATTCTGTGAATAAATTATTCTATTCTACAATCTCATATTCCTATTAAACCCATTAAGCATAATTCTTCTTCAAAGGAGTGTGGATATGTTGTTGTGTTGGCTGCTCTAAAGCTCTTTGTTCCCTATGTTTAATCCTAAACTGAGGCTGTTGTTGCTGACCTCAGAAATTCGGATTCTCAACCCAAGTTTATGGTTTCCTTTCAGAGATGGAAATTATATTCACAATTCTCTCCATAGTACTGATAAAGGTATCGAATTTGGAATTAGAGGATGTGGATGGTTCATCTTTAATAGTCACCTATCTTTCACCTTTAGTATTTGACTTTTTTATCATCAGATTTTCTTTAACACTAACCGCATTTTTCTACATCTCCTCAAGTGTTACAGGGTTTCTTTCTTGGAGCTGATATGCCATATGAGGATAAAAAGCATCCGCATAGTGCAAGAGTGAAAAATATGGAGGAGGCTTGAAATCATTGGCGATTGAGTTATATACCTGGTTAAAGCAAGCAGTAAAATCATGAACAGACTCATTAGGAATTATTTTTAAATTTTAATATTCGGAAAGAACCTGAAGTGGATTCTTTTTCACATCCCATCTAGATATAAATTTACCAGTTAACTTCTCTAGATTTTCTATAGAATTGGAAGTCAAAGAACGAAACCATGTTTTTACATCCCCGAAGAAGCTTTGGGCAATGATCCTCATTTTTGCATCATCCACATCAATATCTTCTACATGAATCAAATCAGTGACTTTCACTAGGTGTTGTCTGGCACTAATCTCTAAGGTCTCATCAAAGAGGGGAAGCCTTTAACCATATCCTTGTGGTAAGGTTGCAATTTGACCAGGTAAAACTATAGGTGCAAATCTCGCCATGGACATTGCTGAATGTGGCGCGGGAGTAACAACGGTAGGGGTAGACTAAGAAGGATTGTGAGGAGGAAATGATTTATAATGGATGGAAGAAGTGGTAGAAACTAATTGATATGGTGTTGGGGTGAACAAATACTCTTGCTAATATTGGATGATAGCTTTCTCATATGTATATTGGAGCTGGTTGGCTAATTTTTCAAGTCTATCAAACTAAATCTAGAATTTCCTATCAAAATATGACTCAGATTTGGATTCTACAGATAATGTACATTAATCAAGGTTTAGAGAATCAAATACTATTTCATATAATGATGTAACTTCAGAAAACCTCAAGGGATCAAACACTATTTCAGACAAGGAAGTTTTTGACTTTGATCTAAACAAAGATAATTCAAATTTCAGATCAAATGGAATATCATCAAGGGAAAATATTTTTGCAGGAAATGATGTAAGCCTTACCAATTTAACTAATCCTAACTGAGTCTCTAATTTCTAATTATTTTATCTGAATATTCAATGAGAGAATCTGGATGTGGATCAGGATTTGATCTTGTGTATCTTTTCAAAGCCAATCCATTCTTGTTTCTGGCATCACGACTCTCTGCAACTTGAATCAGCGTTCACGATCACTAGGGCTTATCACCCACAGGCATAGAATTCGATGAAAAATTAATAATACACCCAATGAATATCTGCCACTTCATTCCCGAGCAACGACGCCTAAATGTTAACACTCCACCAGTTCTCTAAAGGCTGAAAAGGAGACTGAAAAAGGTAGCCACATACCACTTTGACCTAGTAGCTAGCCCTACCAGGCTGGGAGGGCTCTCAAAATGAGATCACAGTCAAGGATTGACTATGATATGAAGGATATTAGGCTAGATATGATAAGCTTGGGTAGGTTTTGAGTGTTGTAGTGTTTGATGTTGGATCAGGGATGAAACCAAGTAGCTAGGTCTAGGTATCAAAGGGTTTACAACTACAAAAAATATAAAGGAGAAAGTTAGAAGTGGATCTATGATGGATTTATGGTTTTGTAGGTATGGTGGTGAGTCTTAATAAGTAGAGGGATTTAATGAGCATTTTCATTCATGAATTCATTAAACTAGAAGCATGAAACACAAAATGACATTTCCATATAAAGAAAGCTAAATTAATAGAATTTTTCCTATGAACGGTGAGGAAAGCCACTAAAGATAAAAAAATACTAAAGAGGAGCTATATATCATTCAATAAAGACTATAACAGAGAAAACTCATGATCATAAACTCACTGCACATGAATTCCTAGATAATAGTTTCAACTACATCCTTAGATTTTTGAAAAGGAAAGTGAAAGTACAAGATATAAGATTACAATCCTCTGATCTCCAATAGTGAAATGACTCTGAAAATGATATATATACACCAAAATAAAATATCCCCTCTCTTAGGGGTCGAATCAATCAGTTGTGGATCCGATTACATGATATGCTCAACAAAACCCTAATGTCTAGTGAAGGTCAACAAATTCACCTCATCATAGGAAACTAGATACATTTGACCAAAATTACATTAACAAGCATGTATCTACCCTATTTCACCACTTACCATCTCATTTACAACTCATGGCATCACAAAATCATCATCATTCATCAATTACATAGGGAAAAAGTCAAATTAGGTCAAATTTCCCATGAAAAATTCCTTCTAGAGAAAGTGCAATGAATTCTGGCGAAAGCGTAGTGAGCCTGGAGAAAGCATAATGAGCTAAGGAAAAAGGAAATTTTAAGGCTTTCTATGTGTCCAAATGATAAACTAAAATTTGCTATGGAAAGATCTAGATGTCTGCTACATGATAGGCTCTTAAAGCACTCAAAAAGGTGTCTCATATCCCTCTAAATATTCATTCTCCCATGAGTAATCAGAAAGCATTGCATGGCCTCCAAAAATAGGGCTGAAATGTAATGTTTTGCATGTTTTAGGGCATTTTGACCCCCCAAAAGTGGCTGACATGGCTCCATTGCTGACTAGGATTGATGTACTCATCAAGATATATAAAAAAAAAAAATAGTTTCCATGCAATGTTCCCTACCAAAAAAAACTGTAGCATGGCCCATGATGTGCTTTTGCTAGTGTGACTCATTTTCAAAATTTCCAAATTTGACTAAATTTTCACAAAAACCGAAATTTTCTCCATAAGTCTTCAAAATCGGTCCAAAGATGCCTGACAAATTATATTATTCCACTAGGGAAGCATCAACAAATAACTCCAAGTTATCCTTCTCTTTTTTACTTTTTAGGGTTTCCTTCAATTTTGCTTGCAATTGTTTGACTTTGACTTTGTAAATGTGATTCCTGGCATAGTAGTGGTTAGCTATGTGTTTTTACATATTTTTATCCCTATTGGCCTTATCAAGGAGCTTCTCCAAGTGAATATTGACTTTCTCGAGCCAAAACTCCCTATTTTCATTTATTTCCATGGTTATCATTCCTTCAAATGTCAACTCTTCAACGGGTGGATTTTTCTCTCTTTCTTTCTGCAACGCTCTTCGAAGACCCATGGTCCTTGGTCCCTTCCTTGTCACCTTTTCTTATTTCTTTTCTGAATCTTCACTGTCAGCCACTGCTTTACCTTTCACATCTCGCATACTAGCTTGAAATGGATTCTTCTCTAAAGACAATTGTTTTTCCTTCAACTCATTGTTCTCTTGATCCAGGAAGGAAATTATGAAATTAGACCTTTCGAATTTATCCTTTAGTTCTTTCATCCAAGAATCTTTGTCCTTGATGATCTACTATTGGTTTTCATGCTCTTCACTAGCCTCCAAGTCTACTATGTTAATGTCATGATGGATGAGATCCTCATCATGCAAATATGCCTCATGTTGTAAATGTAATCCCCGATATGTTGATGTGGGCTTGGCCCTTCCTCAATATGAGGAGAAAACACAAGCCTTATACCTCTCTGGTATGTCTTAGTGACCTTAATCTTCCTCCTTACTAAAATTGTGCTAGGTAGGCCAACCTCCTCATGTCTAGATGGTGTTGATGGTGCCATTGGTCAATTAACGCTAGTAGGTTGGCTACTAGAAGACAATAAGACATCTTCTTGCATGAAGGTTTCCCAAGCAATGTTATTATTTTCAAGCTTGTGTAAACAATGATTTTGATAAGAGCATGGTGAAAGAGGTTGCTTTGAAGACTACTCTGCTTATGCTAAACTTTTTCTGCCATCTTTTCCAAACCATTAAGGTAACTGTGAGGTCTAAAATGGGCCTCCTAAGGATATTATAAAATAATAGTGGAAATAATAAAATAATATTTGATTACATCATCAAATTTTATAGGAAATAAAGAAAAAAATAATTTTTCAACTCGTATTTTTAACTGATATCCTTAAGTGTTTACTCAAATTTCAAGTGGGAGTAATCTTTGGATGAAAATTTTAAGTCCTCATCCAAGGAGTGCCCATGTTGCATACTTTTGATGGACTTCGCTACATGAAAAATGAGAAATTCATAGAAAATGTGATTGAAATCGGGATTTTTTATGTATTTCTCATTTTTCGTGTAGCAGGGTCCATGAAAAGTATGTAACATGGGTATTCATTTGATGAGGAATTAAATTTTTCATCTGACAAGTATTCCTACTCGAAATTTGAGTAAACCCTTAGGGAGATAAGTTGAAAATATGAGTTGAAAAAGTAGTTCTATTATTTTATTAATTTTTAATATTTTTACTTTTTTACTCCAAAAATGGTGAATCATCCCCCATGGTTGACATCATCATCTTTAATCCTATTGGTTCTGGTAAAGTTTATTTTAGTTGTACATTTTTATTAAGAGGCCCATTTTAGACCTCAAAAATCCCCTAATAGGATTTTATAGAAATAATAGGGAAAATTGAGTTGCTTTACCCCTGTGAAATGCATGAGAAGTCTGACATGATACCCATATAGTATAAAAAATCTTCCCTCACGGGTGAAGTATTTCATGATGATATTCATAAGTGGTGTATACTTCTCAAGGAGGTGCCAATAGGAAAACTCTTCTTCAAGTGTTGTTGGTAATGTCTTCTGAGATAGGGCTGATAATTTTGAATGTCTAGATCTTGGTATTTGAACCATTTTTCACCATTATTGGGTATCCCTATGTCCTCAGCTACTACAGCAGTTGATATAGTGAAATTAACTCCTACAATATTGACCTTATCCTTTCTGATTTGACTGGAAAACAGTTTGTTCAATGTGGCATGGTATTTGACTCTCTCAACTTGTTCACAAAAAGGAAGACATCCTACCCCCTGAAAATAATGCTTGGATAATGGTGAAGAAATCATTTCATGAGTGCTTGAGGGCTCATGTCTTATCACCTTGCCTCCCTTATTATAAGATTTCTTCTCCTCCATTTGATTGTTTGCAAGGGGAAAACCCTAATGGGAAAAAATAGGGAAGGGAGAAAAGGGATAGGATGAAGGCGTTTGGGAAGGGAGATAGGAGTAGGAAACTTTGAGGAGGTGGAAAGGGATCTTAGGGAATTTTACGAAGTGAAATGGAGTGAAATGGGTATGGGAATTTAGCTAGGGAAGTTTTACATAGCCCTAGGTAGGAAAAGTATTGAAAATTGCAGAATTAGGATAGGGTTTAGGGTTTGGGGCTTAGGAAGTAGGAATGAGGGAGTGTGAAGGCTATGGGAGATTTTTTAGGGTGTGAGAGAGGTTAGGAAGTCTAGGGGAGAGTTTTTTTTCTTGAAAAATGGGAAAATATGGGCCAGCCACTAAAACGCAGCATAGAGGACAATGGAGGTTTTACACACTAAAATATTGAAATTGAGCTACAAGGAGGGGTTGACTAAGGTATAAATTACTTGTCCACTTATGCTAGACACTTTGATAGCCTTAAGAAACCTTTATAAGTTTATTTGATGCCTCTAAACGAGAAAACACAACAAATGGAAGAAAGTGTAGCGTGGAGCCTAGAAAGCACAGCGTGGCTACTTTGACACAAAATTTTGGAGTGTTTTTACTTGAATTTTCTGATGAAGAACTTTTTGATGAATGAGAGATTTTCTTCAATGAGGTGAATGAGAAAATGATCTTGAATTGGCATTTTATAGCTTGTGGCCCACTACATGTCTTTTCACTTTACTTTGAAAACTTATAGCTTTGAAACTTTGTTATGTAGCTTTAGGAACATTAGGAGAATATTACATATTGAAACATAAATTATATTCGAAGCCAAACTTCTTTGAAAAATTTTACCTATTACCAATCCTCCATTGTCGGATCTATGAATGGAATGACATATTTTGGATGATTGAAGCCCTAATGACCTAATGGAGAGATTAAAATTAATGAAATCATGATGATGTTGACTGGAGTGATGATGATGATATTTTATTTGATGGTACACTCAACTAAGTGATGACAAGGACCAACATGTGAAATTGTTGAAAGGAGTGGAAATATCCCTAGACACACTATCGAGTGACCATATTTTTATTTGAAAACCTAATTAAATGATACAAGTTTGAATTTTAGGACCTAACAAGACATAATAAAAGCCCATTTGATCACTGGTGACAGGATGAATAGATTGACACTAACCTAACCTACAACTCTGATACCACATGTAATCTGCCCAAAATTTTCATAGTAAAAAAAGACATTTTTATACTACTTTACATTCTCATTTAGGTCATTAGCATGACTGTGTGCATACACATACTTCTATTCTTCCACAGTTTTTAAATGTGTAGTGTAGTTTCTCACTCTAATTATTAATGTTTTGTCCTAATCATATTTATTTTCACCATATACTTGTATTTTTCATCTAAATTGCATCTCTTTCTAATGCCAATGATAATACTCTTTTTATAAGAAGTGTAGGACTTATGAGTAGTAAGATGGCTCCAACATTATACCACCATATTGTATCATCCTATGTTCTTATTTGTTCTATGTATTAATACAACTAGTGTTTCTTTTCCTAAGTAACATATTATTAGACCCTTGGGTCGCTTGGTATAAAATGTGTAACAAATAACACCCCGCCTACCCTACTAGAATGGGTTGTTATTACTAATCCAAGTCCTTTTGTACTGTCAAAATAATGGGATTATTTTTTTTTTTTGTCTTCGATGTGCATTCCTCCTTATCAATTCCTCCTTCAGGGACTTTAATTACGCTTTGACATAAAAACAAGATTTGTAGAGAATTGTCTTACCTCCATACTCAAATATATATATATATATATATATATATATATATATATTGACATGTAGACGGGTAAATTTGTTGTTTAGTAACTGCATATAGTTGAAATTTTCAGGCAAACATAAATAGTCACTTTTTGAACACTAATTTTTTTTAGTGAAGGTTATTCATTTTTTGGAAATAAACCATATCATCATAATCTACATAGATTGCACTAGTGCACTGACTATTTTTCGGTAATTTTCAAATTAAATGACTATTTTTTTATTATTTTTTGAAATGGACGAAGACAAAAAAACGGTGATGTTTCAGTACATTTTATGAGCACTAGATTTTTCTTTTCAATGTGATCATCAATAAGAAAAATGAGAATACCATTTCGAAGAAGACAGGGAGATGAATTGCAATATCATTTTTCTAATTTTTTTGGTGTTTCCATTTTAAATTTATTGAATTTTCATTCAGTGCAATTTTCAGAACAATGAAATTCCACAGTGACACAGTTTAGTATAAAATTAATAAAAAATTGAAATTTTTAATGAAACTCCACAAATATTACATCATTAGAAAATAGATTCAGAGATGAATCTAATGGTACCAGGTTTGAAATATAACATTTTGTTTTTGTAGGTGTTCCACCCCTCCAAAGTTCCAGGTTCCTAAAAACAGCAAAATTTTCTGGGTTTTTTGTTGACTAGAAACTCTCGCCCGAGATAATTTCTCAGGCAAGAAATTTATTGAAATATTGACCGAGAATTTTCAACCTCTCGACCGAGATTTTAAACCACCACATGTTACATTTAACCGTGCGGCTAAACTCTTGGCCGAAAGTTTAAAAATCTCTCGGCCGAGATTTTGCGCCCGAGAGTTTACCCAAGGCCGACTCTCGTCTGAGAGTTTAATAAACTCTCGTCCGAGAGTTTAATAAACTCTAGGACGAGATTTTATTAAACTCTTGGATGATATTTTATTAAATTTCAATCGAAAAATTTGATCTTTGGCCGACGCAATGTTTCAGGTGAGATTTCTATATAAATACTCTCGTTCGAAATATTAATTCCACACACCATTCTGAAGCAGCGAAAATTACGAAGGTGAGAGGGTCTGAATTATTTTTCTACCAAGGTGTGAATATTTTTTGGGTGCAAAATTATTTTTGGCAAAAAAAAAAATTTAAAGTGTTTTTGGGTGTGAAATTGTTTTGGCGAAATGTTTTTTGGAAGTTTTTCTCAGTGAATTTTTTTTTTTTGAGGTTTTTTTTGGTGCATCGATGCATGAATTATTTTTGAAAAATGTCTCTATGAAGGAATGAAGTATTTTTTCAAAATTTCTCTATGAAGGCACAAAGTATTTTTGCAAAATGTCTTTATGAATTTAATTATTTATTTAATTTTTGTCTTATTGAAAGCATGAACTACTTATTCTGAAATCTTTATGTTTTTTTGGGTATTTGTTCCTAATACAACTGGATTTTAGGTTTCTAATTTTGTGAACATGGGAAACGAAAGGAATTTCCTATCAAGGCACGATCAAAAAAGAACTTATTCAACAGATAAGAATGAGAGATTACAAAAAAAAAAGCAAGAGGAAAGCGAATGATTAAGCCATGAAATAAAAGTGGAGGTAGATCATCATGAAAGAGATGTAGAGGTGCATGACAATGACAAGGAAATGAGAAATGTTGAGGAACTTGTCAACAAGTATATTGAAAACACAAATGTCGAAGAGAATATTGATATCGATCTCACTGCTAAGTCAATAGTTTCTTCAATTTGAATTTTGTATTTTTTTTTAAAACATTGTAATTCAAGATAGTTTTAAAATTAAAAATATGTATATGTCAATTTCAAATTAGAATTTAATATTGTTTTTATGGAGGGAAAACATCAGAACCACAAGAAGATACTACCACACGTAGAATTTCATTGAAATTATTTGGAAGTTCCAGAAATGTTGTATACGAATACAACTTTCTAGAAAATATGGATCCAACTAAAATTGAAGAATTCAAACCAGCAATGGCTAAAAGGACAATTCAAGATAAAATAAATTGGCGGTTGAAACATCTTTTTGAAAGTAAATCTATCATAGCACAAGCTCAGATGTTACGTAGATTTTTAAAGCACAAATCTCTCAAAAATGTTGTGGAATTATTGGGCATTAAAAGTGAGAAAGAGGTTTTAGGAAATGAAATGGTATCAAAAAATGTGACGTCAGCACTTGCCACACTAGCCAAAAAGTGATCTCAAGTTGAAAATAATGCTCGTAGATTAATTTTAACAGGTGTAGTCACGAAATGAACTTCATCAAGTCAGTTGATGTTAGCAACTTCAAAATTGCTTAAAACATCAAGAAAAAGTTTATGGAGGCATACAAAATTTAGAATACAATTAGATGAGAATGATGAACCTGCATGTTGGGCTAATATCTGCAGGCATCCATATCATGATAGACTTCCTGATGGTGTGAGAGACAGGGTAAAAGAGTTTTTGGATTTGAATTCTCATGTGTCTCCAAATGAAAAGGACACTGTGCAACATCGTATATCCAAGGGAGTTTATGAATCTCATGCCAAACATATAACACATGTCAGTAAAGTAGAATTATTCCAGAACTTTATGGAGAGTAATATTGATTTGAAGGTTTCCCTTAGAACATTTTTGAAGATTAAACCATGGTATGTCAGGCCTATCACTGTTCGAGACACATGTTGTTGTCTATACCATGTAGAATTCCAATTCTTTTATGAGACATTTGTAAATTTTGGCATAAAATATTGGTCAAATGACCCTCGTCCTTCAAGTGTTTATGAATTTTTATCAAATATATTATGTGCACGAGAGAATAATTAATTATTTTAGAAAAAATAATGTGTTGGTGGAAGAAAATGACCAGAATGTTCTCATTTGGCACTCTACGATGAAAAGTATCCCAATGATTGATCCCCAGAGTGTCACATCTCAGTCTGAATTGGAAGCGATATGAAAATGTTACTTACACTCCTATTGCAAATTCAAGCAAAACATCAAAAAAGATCACTTTACTTAACGACGAAATTTCCGTGGCATCTTTTATGGAGAAGTTCAGGGCGCAAATATACAAATATATTAAGCACTGTTATATAGCACGATAGCAGGACCTAGAGTTCAAGCAATCACGTGATGTATTCCAAAAAGGAAAAATATTATAAGTGGTTGATTTCGCTGAGAATTACATGTTTAGTCCACAAAAGGAGATACAAAGTGAGTATTATAATTCAGACCAAATATCTATACTTGTGCATATTTTGTATAGACATGCACAGCTTGATATTGATGGTTTTGATAGCGATGAAAATAATCGTGAGGTGATTAAGGAGTACCATTTCTACATTAGTGATGATCAAACACATGGTACATTTTTTGTTAAGCATTGTTTTAATTTTATTTATAATGAATTGTTGAAACGAAGGGTCACTTTTAAAGAACATTGGGTATGGTCAGATGGTTGTTCTGGTTAATTTAAATCAGCAAGATTGTTCTTTTGGTTGTCTTGTCTTCATAAGAGAACCAACATTCGACATACATGGAATTTCTTGAGACAACGCATGGAAAAGGAGAGCACGATGGTGCTGGGGCATGCATAAAATGTGCACTTAGGAGGCATCAATTGAATCACTCAGCTTCCTGATTTGCAAATTCTTTAGATGTTGTTAATTGGTGCAAAGACAATTTAAGTCATGTATCAAACCCAAGGATGGCTGGTGTGCACAGGTAAGCCTACACATTTAACTAACAATATAATATACACGTCTAGAGATATATGTGTATACATATATGTGTGTATTTTGTTATCAAAAAAATATTAAATATTGTTCAAAATTTGACTCATACATGCGTGTTTTTTTCTCAAGTAGGTACTTTTGGAATATTGCAATGGGTGATGTTGATTGATTGTTTCCATTTAATTGCCTTGGAATCCCTCAAACAAGAAGTTTACACTCATTAGGAGTAAGAACATGAAAAATATACATTGCATTGAGAAACAAAAGTGCTCTTTATTTTTTTCTGCATGTATTGATCAGACAGAGTCCATCGATTACTATGAAAACCAAATTAAGAAATTTGTTAAACCATGGAAACACGAAGAATTGACACCATTTCCCCCATTTGGAAACATGACTAACAAGGAAATGGACAATGAAGTGGTTGTGATTGACAATGATTATGATTTTTTTTCTGATATGGTTAGAGAAGGTGATGTCTTCGTTGTCATTGCACCAAAAAATAATCAAGAAAAAGAGCATTATTATACGATGCAATATTTCTAAATCCACGTTGCTGCAAGAGTATAATGATCCATCAAATTATACATATCCAATCATTTCAATGGTGTTAATGGGAAATTTCTTTGAAGAAGTAAAGAAATGTAAAGATCATATTATTTTTCAAGATTACCAGCCAGAGGTTATTTATGCCCAATATAGTCACTTGGCCATAGCAACTCGGTTGCAATTGAAGCACGTGAAGAGTAGAAAAAAATAGCAACAATGAAGGTTATCGATAGATGATCATGATGTCATTCTGGAAAATTCGCCACTAGCACATTTCATATGAGTGGAACACATTGTTCAAGATGAACAATGAATTTTGATTCTAGGGTTAGAACATATAATTGCTACAATGCATTGGACTTTATATAGTTTAATACTATATTGTGGATTGCTTTCAAATAAATGGACATGTGGATGGTTAGATGTGTGTTGGTACGAAAAATATATTATGATCTACTGGATAAAGGTGCTTTTCTAGATAATTATGTTATGGTGACTTAATGTGTCCATGATATGGTGATTTAATATGTCCATGATGTTTACTCCTAGACGATCTTAACTCACCCTTTTTTTTGCATGGATATGATGGTGATGAATGAATATTTAATTACACACACACACACACACACACACACACACATATATCATTTTATCATTAGTTTAGTTTTGATATCAAATGTCATCATATTTTCATCTCTTCATTAGTTTAGATTAGTTTATATTTGAGGTAGCTAATCTCTTCATTATTGTCTCTTCTCATGACGGAGGTCTCCTACTTTTATTTTCTATTGACATGTTTCTATTTTCCATGTGCTTGGAAAAATATTGTTCACAACATGGAATAGATCCTACAAAGGAACATTCAAGAATACAAAACTATGATAAAGGTGTGTTAGCTATGAATTAATTCTTATGTTAGAAAGTTTTGCTAGTAATGGATTTCACACTTTTATATTAAGAGATAGGTATCCCACCCCTTGTAGCAATAAATACAAAAGTGTTTATATGAAATTATTATTTACAAAGGAAAAAAACTCTACTCTCATCAATGTTTCAATATAGATGAAGAGAAATGGTTTGGTAAATTTCAAATCTAAGGAGAAAATTTATTCAAACTAGTTTATAGAGCATATTGATAACTTCAACAAAGTATCCTACAAATGTAAAATGTCAAATGTTTCTATGTTCATTTGACATGTTTCTATTTTCCATGTGCTTGGGAAATATTGTTTCACAACATGGAATAGATCGTACAAAGGAACATCCAAGATCTTGTAATCAAGATTTAGTTATTTCTCCAAAATTCTATCTTTGATTGTTTACATATTACTCATCCCCTTGTAATCTATATTTTGTCTTCTCAATATTTCGAAAGTTTCAACATGTGGTATGGAAAAAATTCTTATACACTATTTTGTAAGAAATTTCCCTTTACTTGGAAGTTGTTATTTTAATTTCTTTTGGAAACATTTTTATGATTCTTTTCAAGTATCATGAATTTTCTTATTCATAATTGTATTTCTAAATAGTATAATTTATAAATATAACATGAATAATGTATGTTATTACTTGTAATAATGGTTTCCTCATCAATCATCATGGAAGTATCAAATAGAAATATTTTTTCTCTATTATTATTATAATCCAACCTCATGGGCATGGGTGGATTAAACTAGAAAGTGTTCTCTTCCATGTGTTGTACAACTTGTCATTTTCATCCTTAAAACTCTTTTTTATTCAGATATAACCACACCATATAACCAAATTTTCATTAGTGGGTTGTTTTATGTTGATCATGGTTCTCCATATAAAAAACTTAAGATATGTGTATAGGTTCTTGCACTTCCAATGGATTTCTCAAATCTTGATTCTGACCTTAACAATTTTTTCCTTCATAATTACCATTTGTAAATGAGTTTTTAGAAAATATAAACAACAACCAATTAAAAATAATTTTGTTTATGATTCTTTTGAAGTGTCATGAATTTTTCTATGCAATATTGTATTTTAAAATAGTGAAACCTATGGATCTAACACCAAGCATGTTACTACTCATAATAATGGATTTTCAAGGTAATCATCAATCATAATGTAAATCTCAAAAAAAATTACTGTTCTTTATTTCCGTTAATAATGTCAAAACTATTCATAAAGGTGTGTTTAGCTATGAATTAATTCTTATGTTAGAAAGTTTTGCTAGTAATGGATTTCACACTTTTATATTAAGAGATAGGTATCCCACCCCTTGTAGCAATAAATCCAAAATTTTTTAGATGAAATTATTATTTCCAAAGGAAAACAACTCAACTCTCATCAATGTTTCAATATAGATGAAGAGAAATGGTTTGGTAAATTTAAAATTTAAGGACAAAATTTATTCAAACTAGTTTATAGAGCATATTGATGGTGCTAAACGAGGTGCTAGAGGCCTAAACCCAACATCTTGCATAACATCACGTCGTTCATATGTACGAACTTTTCCAGCTCCATAGAATTTGGACCCAGTATTTGTATAGTTAGGGTCCATGTGCTATCCAACAACCTAACAAAATATTGCGGCACCTCATCATTATTTGGGAACTTCCCGTATGCATACAGGAAATTCTCATAAATATAAGGTGCAATATTGGGATCATTGAATCTTGCAATCTTCAGACGTTTTTTGTCTTCAGGTCACAAGTCAAATAGTGACAAGGCCATTTCTTTAGTGACCCTACTTTTAACTTCATTGTAGGAGTGGATACCAATCACTGACACTCTCCTCCTACACATCATGTCAAAAAAAACTTGGGTTGATGGCGCAACTCCACTGTAAGTCTCTATCAAACTCTCCAAATTGTGCAAAAAAATTTGGAGACAATTTCGACTACGGGTAGAGAGATTGCAACTTTGCAATTCATTACGCAATCTCGTGGAATGCTCCCTCATCCCATCAACAGTAAGTAAGGAGATGGTATATTCCCAAGGCATCTGCTCAAGAATATCACCGAGATGGGTGTAAAGGGGATGATAACTCGGATTTTGAGCAAGCTCATGAACCCTACAACCTCTCCCCCTAGGAGGGCGATAACCACCACATGTAACATGTTAAATTATTTCACATATTAAAAATTAAATAATTTATAAGGAAAATTTTTATTTAAAAAACTTATCTGTTCATTTGAAAATACCTCGTGGAAAAAATATCTCATCCTCTTCGCTCATACTAGGATTTTTCCCTTCCAAGGAATGAACGTCTCTACTAGCCACTGTACAAAACATTAAATTTTTTTATAACACAAGTACATGAGACACACAATATGTTTCACATTAAACACACATCAAACAATAAATTTTCCTTTATATTATACCTGAACGAGAAGTATCCAAGTGTGGGATGGATGCCACAGGCTGAGACATTGTTCTCCTTTGCCCCTCACTAGCAATAGGGCCAACCCCAACTCCTACATTTGCACCTATGGAGCATAATGTTTTCACATTAAACACATGTCATTTGAAAAAAAAAAATTCACCTATTCAACATTGAATATAACATAAACTTGAACATTTTAACTAGCAATTGATCTAATGTGTACTATACCATGTATAATATACCCCTCAGAATGGGTTCTAAGAAATTGGGGATGAATGGGAACAGGTATATGGGACTCCTCTTGTTCGATTTCGTGTATGGGTGCACGAGTCATATGAGTGCGTCAACCTGTGCAAGACAAAAAAAATTCACCTTAATCAATTTTTCACAACGAACAATAAATATAACCTACTTGAAAACATGAAATAACTAAACAACCAATGTACCTGATAATCCTCCTCTCATGGAGGGGTCTCTTGAGGGCTCACCTGATGCCATTGTTGCTATAGTATAAAATCAAATATCTGCCCCTCATAAACAAATTAGAAAACAAACTATCAATCGACAGGCATGTCATCAACCAATGGATAACATGTACTATAGCTCCAACATTTTAAAGCCAACAACAATATTAGTTATATGGTATAAAAAGCATGGTAAACATTTTTCAATGTCTGGAATTTTGTTAGCAATCTCATATAAAAAGTTAATGTTAATAATTTTTTATATCTATTTCTTGTATCCTAAAATTTTAGTTATTAACCTCAAAATTTTCAAATTTGATTTACAATCCAAATTAAAACATCTCCTATTTTCCTTTGCAATAAGTTAAAGTTATTGTTTTATTACTTATGTTATTATCAAAACATAACTTACTACTATTGCAAATAAACCTATCTTATCCTACCTATTGTATTTATCAATACCCACTAGTTTACTATCCTATCATTACATATACCTTCAGTACTTCACTAAACACCACTTTCATACAACCTATCATTACTCTATTCAACACTTTGGATATTTCACATAACTTCCTCAATTGCACTCATGAAATGACTTTATTGAAAGCACATATGAAATCTACAAAGTCACATCTTACTCTCAAAGTTATAATCTATTTTCAAAGTTAAAATAGCCTTGTTTTGACTTATACTCTACCACCCTCATATTTCGACTTATGTTGCCCTTGTTGTGTATACGTAATTTCCATCCAAAACCATTGAATTCCTCTGTGTTTTTCTTAAAACTAGATCTAGAGCTAGTTACCAGGTTGGTTGTTTCCTATGTGGAAAGGGAAAACATGGATAGAGTTTACTAGTAAAAAAAAATAGGGCATTGTGAATGAAACAACACATAGTTCATGTATGCCACCAGTCATAATTTCCAGGAAGAAAATGTGATTGTTTGTCCTATGTTAAACCAAGAAACGAAATGGGGAATTTGATGAAAAGTTCATTGAATGCCATTATAGATCATTATTAGATAATTGAAAGGGAAATATAGAGGCATAGAAACGCATTACACCCAACACAATATGATGCATTTCATAGTTCAAATACTCCAGGGACCAATTCAAACACTAGCAATTGTGATTCCATAATTACGCTTTAACTATTTACTCTCAAACTCAATGTAATTGAATTTAGATCATTCAATTCTGAAATCAAAATGATACACTCTTGGAATATTAACAAGTGAAGAATTACTATAATGGCATGAATTTAATTAAACACTGAAATTACTTATTCCTAATCTTGTACCTACACTTTCAATATTGACTTTAAAATTTTCAATCATGTAAATAAGCTCGAAATTCAATGTCAAATTTAAGATGGTCAGAAGATAATGAGATAAGATAAAAAACATCCAAAATACTAAAATTCTTTATATCAGCAAGTAGAAAATTTAGAAAATATATAAGTGAATGTGAAACACAGTCATAGATTCATAAAAATCCATTAACCCCCAATAATCATAAAATTGATAACTAAATATGAAGTCAATAGACAGACTCCATAGGTAATGCACTCCATGTTAAGAAGGTAAGTGATAGAAAAGGAACAGCCATCGAATAGGTCAACTGAAAGATACAAAGAACTTATTCTGGAAAGGATGCTAGTAGAGGTTCTCCAGCTAAGAAAACCTGCTATGAGTGGAATTTTTTAGACACTTTTGTGCCATAAAATCACCTAGGACTATCCCTTGGCGTCATCCACACCACTTGAGGGGAGGGGGGGGTGATTCACCAGGGTCACAACATTAATACAAGTGTGATTACCATCCAGCTTGCTTGTGAACCACACTCCCATGGGCTAAAAGGAACTTATTTAAGAAAGGTATTTCCCTTTAATCTAGATAATGACTGGATTCTAGGTTCATTATTCTTCAGATTTATCTCAGTTGATGGTTTTCCCTAACCATAGAGGTAGGTAGTTTTTCTAGGTCAAAATTTGTTCTCAAAAACTACATTACAGATAACATGATGTCAAAAAGTGGCTACTAGGTGAAACACATCATAAACAAAAACCCCATCAAAAGCATCATATTTGGAAAGTGTTTCCTTATTTTCTATAGGTAATGTATTGTGGGAGAAATTCATCCAATTTTTGGAAAAACCTCCATGTTTCTCGAAGAAATGCCATCACTAATACCCCTATTTCTCAAAAAATATTTTAAAAAAATCAAGCTATCCTAAAATATTCTTTAAATCCACAATAAAAGAAAAACACAAACAAAGAATGAAACCCTAAACATTAATCCATTATTTTTTGAACTCATTATATTCAATACAACATTTTTATGTTTTCAGATGTGAAGTTTTGATAGCTCCTTCAAAAGGTTTCAGATTCAGTTGTGGAGCTAGAGTTCTATGAGTGCAGATCCACTGCCATGAGATGAAATTTTTGCAAGGAATCAGAGTCATTCTGTTGAAATTTTCCATCAAAATGAATGGATAATTTAGGTACCTATAAGAAGGCCCTAAGAATAGAAGATCTCAGCAGGTATGGTGACCAAAAAGCTCTAGTGGTGTAAGTCTCAGTTTTGACCATTTGGATGTATTGGATGAAATTTTGTATAAATTGCAATCAAAAGTTTAAAATGGAAAGATAATTAGAGGAATGGATAACACCTAGTGACAACATCCTTGATATGAATGAACCTTCTTGGTTCATATATGAATTTTGAGGGAATATTAAACAACATTTACTTATACCACATTGGAATCTTGCAAAATTTTAAGGGAGAAAAAATGTTAAATGTGCCATACTATCTTATTCACCAAAATCGCAAAGCTGATTCAGAAGCACCCCAGAAATGAGCAGATAATGTTATATCACCATGGCCTCACCAAGTTAATATGAGAATTGGAACTAGAGAAGTATGAGAAGACTTGGGATCAATTTCTCAAAGATAATCAGTTTGTTGAAAATATTTGTGAGTAAAAAAAAAATAATGGAGAAGGAAGCCCCAAGGGAGGAAGAGGAAATAGTTGAGAACCTCCACCTCAATCTCAACCAACACAAGCCCCAATAAAATAACCCATCATGTATAGTAGAAGGGTCACAAGGGCCATGTAAAGACAAAACCAAGATGAACAGAAAAAGGATCAAGAATTTTCCAATGTGGAAAAAAGAAAAAGAACTAAATTCTCTTCAAAAAATACCTTGGAGATACATGAATACCATCAGATATTGTATGAATATATATAGGACAACATAATCAATATTCCTTGGTTGCTATGTTGATAGTCCAAGTGGAAGCTCATTCGAGAAGTAAGAGATCTCACAAACAATGTGTTAGGAATTATTATGTCTTAAATGAGCTCAGCTTTGAACATTAGCGAGTCTTTCTTGGGGTTGAAAAAAAGTAGCGAATTCCTCAACTAGATAAATCCTAGTGGTATTCTACAAGAAATCTAGTCACTGGAGCTAGGATTTTAATGGTGTCTTAGAAATGTTTCTCTTCAGGACGCTTTAGTTACAACAATTTCACACTTAGAGCCTTCTACCTTTGGCACCCACAAGTTATATCCACCTCCAATACAAGTTATATCCACCTCCAATACAAAATTTTGGTTAACATCAATCACGTGTGCAATCAAGATGAAGCGGTTTCAATTGACATAATGAAAATGCCATTACAAGGCTTCACAGTAGTGGGACTGGACTTGCAAGTAGAAACTAAAAAGAGGGCAGAAAATAGGGATCCTCAAAAAATTATTCTAATTAATGATAGATGTTCAACACCCTTAACAAATGTGAATTTTTCTGAGTCATTATTATTTGGTAGAAAATAATCAAAGCCACGTTAGACTGATAGAGTTTAGAGCTCAAATTTGTAGTTTCTTGTAAATTTTCCGTGAAGATGGAAGGTGAAAGTTGTGAGTGGTGTACGAGAGACCACATAGGTAAAGCAACGGAGGGGGTGAAGGAGTTGCAGAGGAAGAGGAGTAGCAGTAATGGAAGAATGGAAACAACACTCAGAGGAAAAATATGTTTCCGAAGAGGAGAAGTGCAGGGAGAAAAGTATTTGTACAGTGAACTCGAGGCAAGAAACACAAAACAGCAAACCATGGGGTGGTGTTGATTGGGATAGTAGAGAAAATCCATCATGAAATGGGGAATTATGATGAATAATTGGAACGAATTAAAGAGACAATTTTGGAAATGAAGAGGGATATGTATCAGATGGTAGGCCAAATCCAGGAACTAGAAGATTTGAATGTTGTAAAGGATAAATTTATAGACACCCACCTGAAAATGGGTTGCACCTTCTTCCTTCCCCTTGATGAGGAAAATGATAATGGCACATCAGAAAATTCAGATTGGGATTGCTCATGGGAGGAGATGGAAGAGGGAGCACCCAGCACAATCCAAATATAATGAAAGAATCTTCCCAACTTTTGGTTAGGTTTCTTGTTGTTAATAAAGTTGGTTTTCTTTTGTAGTACTTAATCCCAATCTGTGTTTTGAAAATGTGGGTTGTTACTAGCTACAGACATGCTGCTTTATTTTTGGAAACTTAGGTCGTTGCTGAGTACAAACATGATGCTTTAGATTAGTATGATTTTGTGTTTGGAATTATGTACTTTTTTGGAAATTTTAGCGGGCAGAGCATATCTCAAGCTTGGCCCTCTATTGGGGTTTTATGTATGTAATTTTGAATGGAAAGGCAAACATGTCAATTTCAGCTATAAAAAATCAATAATTTTCTCAAAGAGTCAAAATCATAAACCTTCCTTCGATATCTTCAAGGCAGAAGGTGGACTCTTACCGAAAATAGACTTACCTAGCTAGAAGAATCTATGTGCTCATGATAGCTCGAATGCTCCAGCGAAAAAAATAGCTCCTGTCCAAAAAAAACGATAACTCCAGTGCAGAATGAAAACGACAATGCTCCAGTGCAGAATGTTAGGGGAGACAGGAGTTTTGAGGTTTTTTTATAAGATTAAAACTCTCAGAGGAGAGTTAAAAAAACTCTATGCTGACAGTTTTACAGCTCTCGTCCGAGAGTTCACCCGAGAGTTTATGTCAATACAACTCTCGAACGAGAAAATACTTAACTCTCGTCCGAGAGTATTTTAACTCCAATCAAACCCAATCAAACTCTCCGGCGAAACATTAAAAATATCTCGGACGAGAGTTTTAAAAAATCTCAGTTAAGAAATTGAGTTGACTATTTTCTCGAAAAAGAAATTAAAAATTTCATCCAAATTCTAGCCATTTGCCAAAAAGTGTTTCCCAACTTCAGGATTTCACCCATTATATATATATATATATATATATATATATATATATATATATATATATATTGTGCTACATTGCATAAAAGACATGCAAATTCTGGTTGGATCCCCGCGCATTTGAACAATTGAACCATCACACGTAGCTCCGGAAGGGCAATGTTCTCAGGTTTTAAGACGGGGGTCACCCCTCAAAAAGGGTCGAATGGGGAAAAACATTGATCTCTAGATCAATGACTCACACTCGCTTCGACAGGGTCAAGCCCATTTCCAAACCAGCGAAGGGAACCTAATGGAAGTGGGTTATGCTTTCCAGAAAAACCACAACAAGTTTCCTTGCACGCACATGATTTCAAATTGGGACCCATTGACTCACACTCGCTTCGATAGGGTCAAGCCCATTTCCAAACCAGCCAAGGGTACCTAATGGAAGTGGGTTATGCTTTCCATAAAAACCACAACAATTTTCCTTGCACGCACATGATTTCAGCTTGGGACCCATGTTCCATCTAAGTGTCGCATGTCATTGGGTCCTCCACGTTGTCATGTTCCCTATAATCCTGACGCTACCATCACATGGTCCCCTTGGAGGCCTCTATAATGGAACCTCAAAGAGACTTCATATGGGTTCCTCCAGTCAATAGATATGATAACCATGATCAGATCAGGGATATCGATGGTTTTCAGGTCGATTGTGTTGGGTTGATGTACCCGAACATTACCCAGTAGGCACCCTATCACAATTGGTTGTTTGGCCAAGGGTTCCAAGGCCTCCATTAGATGGTACACCATTCTTCCACCCATATGATGAACATTAAAAAAATTTCCACTCGCAGCATCTGATCACCCTCACTATCTATCGTCTGATTGAGCTAAGGCCCCATTCCTTGACTCTTGTACCAGCCCTCCATGTCACCCCAATCCCATTATCCCTATTCTCTCTCAAATACTGCACTTTTTTACTATGGGATGGGACTCCTAGAACACATGGATTAGTAGAAATTCCTCCATACACCATTGCTTCCATTGAATCCATGTACTTACAGTACCATGAAATCTCGAGCTAGCTCACCCTGACACTTCAACATCTGCATCTCTTACTACTCTTTTCCACACCTCTCGGGTGGGACCGCCCAGACACATCATCCCAATCCCAACAACCCATTGAATCCTCTCAATAGATCATTTTTGCACCTACAAATTGGGGACCCCCAGTACACATCATCTTGATCCCAACCCTCGAGTGCTCTCCTTGCACACCTCTTAGGATTTCAGGGGGAAGATCTTTGGGACACATCATCCCTAGGCCCCACCACCATAATACTATTTCACTGAATCACAAATTATCTTGAACCTTATCTATTTCATTTCAAATCCACTTCTGGGAAGAGTGTTGTGGACTCAATTGTGCCATGGGACCCGTTACGCCATTCCCAATGCATATGAGGTTACATGGAGGCCAACTTGTCCTAACCTCACATCATCCATACTATCCCTCTACATTGCAAATAAAAAAATTCTATGATATGGTGTCAAGGATGAGCTATCATGTGGGCTCCATCCTAGCCAATGGGAACACTCTCCATCTTTGAACTGTGAGGTCAGCTAGCCCATTTCCCTATCATCCCTACCATTCCTTTGTAATGCAAAACCAGACTCTCGAGATGTGGCCTCCAAGCCACGTCACCCATCCATTTCCAAATTATGATAAGACAAATTTTAGGCATCCAATCTGGAGCTTCCAAAACTATGCCTTTCATTAGACCCATCACTTAAGCCTATCTGACTAAACTATGAACTTAAATACCCTCCTAGCTTCATTGCAATGCTGCTCTGTGGAAACTTCACCATTCAAGCATGGATTATTTATGGCCTGGCTACAATGGTACTGCAACTGTTTGGATCTATGTTAAGATTCTCCCATGGCCACTATGGTTTACTAAGCACCCGCTAGTGTTATCCCTCCTGATATTATGCTAGAATCAAACTTCTCGAGTCCATGTGATTCATAATATGTCAAGAAGGCTACGAGGAGGTTATTACTCATCAAATTTCCACATGCCCAGGTGCACCCTAAGGCTTTCAATGCCCTTACCAACAACACTGTGGTTCTTGTTGAAGACATCTAGGAATTTTTTCCCTGAGAAGTGTCCAAAGGTTTACTCCTCTGATGGAGGTATCAATCCCTAGAACACCCTAGCTAACAAAAACTATTCAGAATAGTAAGCTTCCATGACATTTCACCACGAAGGTATGGCACATATTATAGTGTCTAGCATGAAGAGCTTCAACACCCATGCCACTAGGGTGGGAATTCATGTTGCTGAAAATGCTAGGCTAAAGAATCCCCTGATGCAAGATCCCATGTTATTAAGGTTAAGAGAGGAAGTAATCCTTGACATCAACACCTTGCCATAAAACTGCAATATAGGCTTGTAGCCAACATATGCACACATACCATATCACAACGGGATGTCTCCAATGTAACCATCATACATGTAATGAAAAGAGTCCCTATGTTGTCCATCATTATGATTTTGGATCAGGTTCTTTATAGACCATTTCATTACCTATAACATTGCACAATTTATTAATCATTCAAATGAATAATAGGAACTTAGTCCATGTCCATTACATTGCATGCACCATTTCAATCCATAAATGAAAAGATATGTCAATTATGTATACATGCAACATTTCAATCTAGAATGAAACATAGATTCATTACCACTTAAATAAACACAAGATTACTTATCTTAAAATTTTCAAGGAACTAAGTTTGGAACAAGGACACTCTCCACTCTATGATTTGGAAGGAGTGAAGACACTAACTGAAACTAAGGGCAAACAATAGGGTAGAAACCAAGAGAAACATGTGCATAGAGATGAGAAAGTTAAAAATCCAAAAAGGAGGAAAGAGGAGCAATCCTCCATTTCACCACATTGCAACATAAGCATTGCTCATACACGCTTCAAACCTTGTAATCATCATATTACCATAAAGGAAAATACTCACGATAAACATTTTTTTCTATTCAATATTATTTACATGTTATTCTAGCACGTTCAAGCATTAACACAATACATTTATCACTCCTACAAATAATAATAATATTAACATGCCTCATGTAGAAATAACATTTTCTAAACAAGGAATTAAAATGGTTTTTTTTTTACGAATAAGAATCATACGAGAACTTATCTTAAGCAATGTAGGAATGTTCCAACTGAGAGTGGGACTCTAACTCTCCACCCAACCATATACAAGATACAACCACTCTTAATTGTAGTTTTCACCCTCGAGCCATATTTCAGAGAGTAATATGGATTTTTTTCAAAGGGAATCCATCAATGAATTCACAACCAGACTAAAGCATCACCAGGCCACCTTGCCCTCATCCCTAAGGAAATCCACAGATTTATTTTTTTGTTTCTTAATAATATCATGTTATAATAGAACTCTTTAGTTGTCTTATGGGTATATTTAGCTTCTAGAAATGTATTTGAGTTGCTACACTTTTGCCTCTTCTTCAATAGTTCTAATAGTGCCACTTCCTCTACCTCCTTCACAATTTCTATGTCCCAAAAGGCCCTTCCTCTCCTTGTACCCCCTCATGCATCCCATGCTCCCTCAATGCTTTGTACTACTCTTGCTTGTTATGCGAGCAAAAGGACACCTTCCTTTAGCCTTTCTCTTTCAGTTCATTGATGGTGTTGGGGTTCCCATGTTTTGGCCAGATTGGCAAAACCAAAAGATGAGACAACATCAAACCACTTTCAAACCTCAGGATCTAGCCCTCCTGGGTACACAGAGGGATCTCTCTATGATATGTCAAAGGTATATGACTTTGAAGCTCAGAGGTTAAGATATTAGGCTAGTTATAAGCTCGGGGTTTTCTTGTTTGATTGTTTGTTTGGTTGTTGGTTATCAAGAAAGAAGGGTTCAGTGTAAGACCAGGGTGAGCAAAGAGGAATAAGGCAGAGGTGAGGTATTCCAGGGGGCATTCAAAACCATTGGGTAATGGAGTCAGGAAATGATTTGCTTGCTAATCAATAGGCAAGCTTTCAATTGGGTTGTTCATCTAAAACGTTGGATCTTAAAGATGATAGTGAGATATGGAATGGTAGTAGAGGAGGAGACAACACAGTTTCAGGGCACAAATTTAAAGACCAGCTGGTCGCACAAGGATCCTAGTGGACAGGGCTAACTCTTATCCCCAGTGTTCCCAAATCTTCCAACTAAATCCTTAACAAGAAATATATAAGAACAAAATTCATTTAATTCATACATCAGAGAGCAGGCAATAACATCCACTACACTGGCTAAATCAACTGAAATCAATTCTTAGATAACACATTTCAGAAGAGAAACATCAAAGGAAAGGAGAGTAGAAACATAGGGTACCTAACAAGGGTAAATCCTATGCCAATATTCTGATGCAAGCCAGTAGAATCAAAATGAAATGAATTAAAACACAGAGATAGGAAAACATCACCGCTGCTTTAGATCAGGATCCAATGAAATGTGCTTGTCATATTAAACAGCAATACCAGTCAAGTACAACATTGCCAATAGCTGAATAATCAGTCTGAAATCATATTCCTCAGGCTCTATTACAACTTTACAAAGAGACTATGTCTCAAAAGAAACTACTTGCAGTTCTCTGATAACTGATCAACCACCATTAAAATAATTTTCTCATGAGTTTAAGAGCAGAAGGTGAGCCGAAGAGGTAGGTGAAGAACTAAATGAAGAATTAAACTCAGAAAAGAAATAAGGCCTGAAGCCCATTCTGTTTTAACTCCTGTGCATTGATTTCTGGCATTATTTGGGTGAACGAATGATCCTCTTCAGGCTTCCAATTACTCTGATATGACCCTGATGTACACTGCCTTGCAGTACTCTGTAGTACTTTTGGAGAATGAGCAAAGGGTGAGTAAATGGTAGAGAAAATCTTCCATACTGCATAACAAATGTTCTAATGGCTTCCGAATTTGGTCAAGGCAGAAATCCTCCCTGGAGCACGGCATAGAATAAAAGCAGTATGGGCAACCCGTCCTTTCTTGGAGAAAAACATTCTGCTGATGTAGCAAACCTAATATATATTAATTTCTTCACATCCATATCCTCTGTGTGGTCAATGATGTCTTTGACCTGGTAGCTTGCCTTGAAAAACTTGGTTTAAGGCTCAAAGATCTTCGTTTTGGTGCCTGGAACTCTCTGCCACTTCATTTATACCTCTGCCGGTGAAGTCTTGCTGCTTTGATAAGGACTGTGTAATCATGGCAGCCTTTCCCACCTGATAACCCTGCAAAACACGGGACTGAATTATGAAATCCATGCATAAGGGTAATGACTATGGAGGACGGGAGAACAATAGCATGGCAGTGGTGAAATGGTGGTATTACATGAAATGACAGTGGAAAATGCTTTTGATATGGTGTAATCAGCGAACAAATGGGGTTTGACCGACACAGGCTTATGGACCATTCGATCATGGTTTGGAGATGAAAATAAATGGCGGAGATCGAACAACGGAATGATATATGAACAGCGGGTGGAATAACTATGAAACAGAGAACTTTAATGTAAAACACAAACTTTAGTTATGACGGAAATACAAAGGAATGCGATGACAATGCAATGAATCGCGATCGTATGTGGTGGGAGCATGGTGGAGGGCGATCAGATCTGAGCCATAAGATTGTTAGATCCAACAGACGGTCAAGATTAAGTTGGAGACTCACAATCGGGAAGGGACAGGGTAACACATTTGCATAGTTCTGATTGCGATTGGGAAAGGGAATGCGATTAGCGCCAGACCGTCTGATCTGACGAGAAGATCAACAGTGGAGATGTGGATCGAGGGATCACGATTGGAGGGGACACCAAGGGGCGGCACTGTTAATCTTCCGATTGCAATTAGGCAGAGAAAGCGATGGTCGTTGGATCGGCGGGAAGATGGACGGCTAGGATGATATCGGAAAGATGAAATCGGAAGGAGAAGAAGGGGGGTAATCGCAATCACAATCGGGAGAACGTGCGATGCGATCAATCGAAGGGGAAAACGATCGGTGGGAAGTGCGATTAGAATGCGCGATGCAATGACCGTTGGATCAACGGGGGAAAACAATGGTGGAGATTTAGTCGGGCAATCGCAATCGGGGGGGGACAGGGGTGACACATATCAAAGTTTCGATTGCGATTTGGGCAGGGAGTGCGATTAGAGCTTCGTCGTCGGATCTTCAAGATAGATCAACGGTACATAATGCGTCGCGGGACTTATTGTAATAAAACAATCGCATCGTACTTTTTCAATGTAACGAAGGGATTTTCTCTTCCGACAATTCCGATTGCGATTGGAGCTCAAGACTTGAGCGCTTGGTATTAATGCAAGGGTATGTGTGGGGAAGTGGTTGAAAGGGGCTTGCGGGAAAAGGGGCTAAGCCCTATTATAAGGTTTAAAAGTGATTTTTTTCCCATTTTTAATGAAATTTAAGGTTGGGAATGGGTAACGATAGGGAGGAAAATGGGAATTCGGCCAAACAAGGGGTAAGGGTGGCATTTGAAGGGGATTTTGGGGAGATTTAGGGGGTTAATGGGGAAATCTTGGGGTGGAAAGGGGACTTGGAAAAAGGGGAAAAAAGGATAAAATGAAGCATTCTGCAGAGGTACAAGGGGCAGATAATGGCCTTTTGAGCACAATTCTTCATCAATAAGGCTCATTGACATCAGTACAACAGGGGGGGAAAAATTCAAAGGCAGGGAACATAAAAAGGCTTCAAGGATGATGTGTTTTAAATGCATTCCTTGAAGGCTCATAAGACATTATATCCCCTTTATTGCTTGTTAAGAAATTCATAAGGGGCTAACAGATGGCACATTCAACCCCATTTTGAAACCACTCGACCAACCAGGGACTGATATTTAAAACAAAAATTCCCTCAAGCAATCTCCTACCTCAAGCAATGGAATCCACATCCCTCTATTAACCTTTTAATTTATAAAATTATATAAATTTCATACATTAGGATAAGAAATTGGGTTGTTACAAACCCATCCCACTTGGTGGAACATTGCCCTCGGTGTTCAATAACAGATAAAATGAACATTTTTGAAAAACAGACATGTTGCTTCATGTATCTTTATAGACTTAGCTCTTTACAAAATTTATAGTACTTTATGCATTTTCTTTAACCAACAAAGAAGATATGATAATCATCTAGTTTCAATGATCAAATAAAAGTATGATATTCTTTAAGTCATAATTCAACCATTTTCTCGATGGCCCATTAGAGTCATTTGATGCCTTCGGAGGTGTTAAATCTGAGTTGATTTTTTTTTTTTTTGTTGGTATGTTGAGTCCTTCGCTCCCTCAACAAAAAATTTGCAGCTCATCATTTATAGGCACAGCCCCAATGCGCTTTTGATCCCGAATCATACTATGCTTATGACTAATAACCTAATTTTATATTTCGGCATCCCTATCTACTTTTGAGTCCCTTGGGAAATCTCATTGCTCCCTTTCGATGTAGTCATTCACCTTTCAAGTTCAGGCATCCCCGTCTCCACTTCTCAGTCCCTTGAGTGATCCATCCCTTGGTAAGGCTTCCTCACATGAGAAGGAGCCCAAACCCAAGGAATATATCTGCCTCCAACAATAGTATAGATCATATCATGCTTCATGGTGATCAATGGGTACCATTGAGTGTTGGTGTCTCACAAGGACTTTGTTCCTGAGGCCATGATTTTCAAATATTGTTGTAATTCCATCTTTTTCGCTATTTCATTCATTTGAATATAAATTCTCTATACTTTCCTACAACATGGTTACCTAAATTTCACGAGACTCGTCATGAGGAAATGCAATAAATTTAAACCATACCTCATCAGTAATTTATTTATGAGGTGAACTCAAAATTATTATTTAATTTTTTTCTTAATTTTCCTCTTTCTTCACACACACTAGATCAGTTTGCAATACAACAAGCATCAAGTAGCCTTTTATTTTCATATACACACACTAGATTGTTTTCTATCTTGGAAATCATCCAATTCCTTCTCTTCTCTTAGATCGTGTACGCACTATATTGGTTTCCAATCTGAGAAAACACCTAGTGTGTTCTATTTTCTTTAACCAAGTACACACACTGGATTGGTTGTTAAGCTCAGTAACTACCTAGTGTTGTCTCTTCTATTTTACAACATACACATTTCATATTGGTTTCCAAGCTCGACAATCACCTTGTGCCTTCTCGTCTCTTTGACCACATACACACACTAGATTGGCTACCAAGATCGGAAAGCACCTAGTTCCTTCTCTTCTCTTCAATTTCAAATTTACTAAGTGGATGATCAACCCCAAGGTGAGCACTTACAAACAAACAAGTATAGATAATCCCAATCTATACCTTATCTATATGGCCACTACCAAATCAAGTAATCTTCTATCAACATGAATATAAGTGTGTTCCACACCTTTATAGGACGAGGAATTCCCATACCTACCTTTTCCATGCACAGTACCCTTCTTAAAAAATGTAGGTATGGGAATACCTTTTCCTTCTTGGTGTCTTGCATTTTTTATTCATATCAATGTAGCTTGTAGGGAATATTTTCCTCTTTCTTTTTCTTCTTGCAGGGAAAATCCATTTTCCAATGCTCTTCTCCACATCTACAATAGGAGAACACATCCTTCTTCTTTTCAGACTCACAAGGTCTCTTCCTTCTATTACCATTCTTCCTTTTTTAGGATTGAACTTGGTATTTCATTTCTTACAACTACTTTTGCAACTCATTATTCCACTCATACAACTCTTGTTGTTTCTTGGTGAGTTTTCTAAGTTCTACCCTACAGATTTCTAGCTCATCTTCCATATCCTTTAGCTTAACCTCCAAATTCCTAAAGGTTATTTTCCTTTTGGGAAATTTCCCTCCGTCTCATCCTCGACTGACTTGGTCCATATCTTGCTATACCATGTCACAATACATGTTTCCTTTCACCACCATTGAGTATTGAGAGAGAGAGAGACAGAGTTGAACTTGGTATTTCATTTCTTAAAACTACTTTTGCAACTCATTATTCCACTCATCCAACTCTTGTTGTTTCATGGTGAGTTTTCTAAGTTCTACCCTACAGATTTCTAGCTCATCTTCCATATCCTTGAGCTTAACCTCCAAATTCCTAAAGGTTATTTTCCTTTTCCTTTTGGGAAATTTTTTCTAGCTCATCTTCCATATCCTTTAGCTTAACCTCCAAATTCCTAAAGGTTATTTTCCTTTTCCTTTTGGGAAATTTCCCTCCATCTCATCCTCGACTGACTTGGTCCATATCTTGCTATACCATGTCACAATACATGTGTATTGTTTCCTTTCACCACCACTGAGTAGAGAGAGAGAGAGAGAGAGAGAGAGATGTCAATTTTCTTTCCTTTTTTTATCAAGCACATTGCTCTACAACTTGACACATCACATCCCATAAGATCAAAGACATAAATAAGTACATTTTATTTCTAGCTTATGTTTTACAGAAAACTAGGATTAATAAATTCACATGCACATATCAACTTGTCTATAGCCATGCTTTCTTTTTCAAGTGCATCCAAGGTTAGAATTGGCATAATTAATTAGGTTTACCCTATTTTACTAACACCAACCAACAATTTAATTTCATCCTTTGCACTGTGGCTTGTACTTGGGACATTTGCAGGATTTAAGGAAATGAACTAGAAACCAATCATCACATCAACATCATATAAGGCACCATCATTTCTTACTATACTTAAAAATAAACCTTAACTATTATAAGTCTCATTCTCTACTAGACCTAAAAAATCCTCCATCTACAAGGTCTACGCAAGACCCTTTCCTTTGAACTCACGTAGTTCGAGTATTAAGCATGAATAATCTATCTCTCAATGGGATAAGGATCCTTACATGCTTTGACCCACCATTTTCACAGGTTACAACTCATTCCTTAAACAATAAAGGAATTTACCACGAAGAAACAGTGTTTACAATGCAAAACATAACAACCAACACATGAAAAATGATTAACCTCCACTAAGGATATTGGCCTTAACAACATATAAACCATGGGATACCCATATGCCAACCAACTTATAATACATATACCCGTCGTCCAATTCACCATGCAATGTATAATATATTATAGGGTACATACGGATTCTTCCCAAAATCCCTCAAACTACTAGAACATAATTCTTACAAGCATACAATATCACCCTTCCCATACTATGGGGATCGTATACTACAAGTAATCTCTACCATCCTAGAAGTTTTATAAAATTAAAGAGATGACAACTTCCAAGACCAAAATCAATAGTTGTCTAATCTTCATTGTGCCAAATATCAAGAATATCACACTAGACATCATTACAGTTATTGTGCAACACTAATAAAATGTTATGAGTGAGGTACCATTATGCTCATGTTAACTTATTACACCCGTAATTGAGATCCCCTCTATATCTAAAATTTAATCTTATCTACTATTCAAGCAGTACATCAATTATAAACCGGTTTTTAACACTTGAACACTTATTTAGTTAATTTTCTAGAATCGGAATGAACCCCTTTTCTGGAGAATTTCAATTACTTACGCATGATATACCCTATCCAATAAAAGCGTTGTACCTAAATTATTTGATGCCACTATGTAACAAACACCACATCACCTACCCTAGTGAGATGGGTTGCTACTACCAATCAAACCCCTCTTTTATTTTTAGAAGAATGGGATTAGGTTTTTTTGTCTCTGATCTACATTCCTCCTTATCAATTCTTCCTTTACGGACAAGAATTCATTAACTTAGAATTATGGCTCTATCACCCTTTTGTTTACCTGAGCACATGATTCATATACATAAAATTTATTCATCTTATTTAGTTATGGGAAATTCTACCATATATATGTATATATGGTGTTTATAGAACCCTTACCATTGTCTCGACAACCCAATTACACACACACACACACACACACACACACACACACACACACACACAGATAATAAAATGGTTTGTAGTATGTTATGTAGCCCCATGCGATGTATCCCATGCCTTAAGTAAATTCCCTAACACCTATATAAATTTATTTTGTCGCATAAAAGACATGCAAATTCTAGGTGGATCCCTGCACGTTTGAATAGTGGATCCATCACATGTAGCTCCAATGGGGTAATGTGCATGAGTTTTATGAGGGGGGTCACCTCTTGGAATGGGTGGAATGGGGAAAATTTTTGATCACCAAATTGAATACTCATAATCACTCTAATAGGGTCACGGTCATTTCTAAACCCGCCAAGGGTAGCCCTTGGAAGTAGGTTCTAGTTTTCAAGGAAACCACAATGGGTTTCCTTACACATGTATGACATCGACCTGGAACCCATTCGACACCAAGACACCACACATCACCAGGTCCTCCACGTTGTCCCAATCCCTGTCACCCTGATGCTTCTATCACATGATCGAATTTTATGCCTCCATAGAGGTTCTTCCAGCAACTTCAATAGAAGAAGAAAGTTTTTTTCATCTAGATCCCCTATATGAGACCTGATATGATGCCACAATGGTCAATGAGGCTCACAAAATATGTTTCAAAGAAACATTTGACTAGAATGTTAAACCTTATGCGTTATTTAAAGGTGACTTAGTGCTTTTATATGACCAGGAAGTTGCCAAATTACCAGTTTGGAAGTTCAAACTATTATAGTAAGGTCCATATATACTCAAGCATGTATTATAAAAAGGGGGTTATGAACTACTTGAATCTGATGAAATTCCCTTTGTGAAACCCCGAACTTGGATGTACCTAAACAAAATCATGCTTAGATTTCTTCTACATAGTCACTGTGTACATACTGTATAGGTTTTCTAATGTGTTTACAGTTTGGTTTTAATAGTTTTCTACTGCCTCTGGTGATCTTGAATTTAATTTGATTTTCAGATGTCTGTGTTCCCTTAGTTATATGTTGGTTATGCTTATTGGGCTAGCCGTAGTAGTTAGAACCTTTCTTCTGCAATGTGGGAAATCTATGCTACTGATGATGAGCTAGTGAGTCTACAAGGGATTTGTATTGGTCTCTCAACTAATAACATTGTTGCAGATAATTCAATGATAGAATTTTTATATGATGTTATTTCACATGGAATTCATTACTTTCTTGTCAAAATTGACTCACAACATGTGGTACAACATTTAAACAACATCTATTTAGTAAGAAGTCTAACTTTATTACGCATGTTCCTAAGGGTTTGCATCGTAGAACGATATTTTGATTACATCCAATATCGACATGTCCTTATGAGTATTAATGTGTTAATAGATGCATTGGCTAGTTATGTATTGGGCAAATATTTCCAACACATGTAAATACACAAACCATAATCATATAGTGTGTCGGAGATTAGACTAAAAGTAGAAGACATCCATCGATAGAAATTTGCATATAATTTTTGGTTTTAAAAAAAAAAAAAATCAAGACACATATCGACACATGGCCTGTAATATCAAAATAGATGTAGACAAAATATGGCTAAAAATCCTCCCAAGTGACTAATCCATATGATTATCTCGATATCATACAATCACCTTAGCAACCTTTCAAATAAAATGCTTGATGCGCTATGGGGTACCGATACAAACATATGGGGAGCTCATTAATCCCTATGTCATGTATACTGCAGGTCAAACCCTCAATATGATGCTCAAACGCGGTGAGTATCTCCATAGTGTCAAGATCACCCATCTCCTTCTCTGACCCTGCAGCCTCAACCTGAAAAATATGTGGTTTTTCTCAAAGATTAATAGGAAATATTCCTACTGGTCATATAGGTAATATTCATGTAAAAACAAATAGTTAGTCTCTGATACATAAAAATATAAAAAAAAATGTAAAATCCAAAACACCAAAAATATTCAAAATGACTTTGTTTACCTGCATCACCCCACTGCTCGCCTTCGGGTAAGACAAGCTTCAGGTATCCGGTAAATAAAATCCAACATATGGGTATTAATTGATCATAATCAGAGAAAATTTTAGGGGCTAATATTCACAGGTGGGCTAACTTTCCATATTTTTTCCAAAAAAAAGATTTGCCAATTTCCATTTTTTTTTAAAATTGATTCACCAAAATTTTATATTATAAAATTATTTTACACAAAAAATCGCCAAAATTTCATATATACTAATATAAAATAATTAGAAACCTAAATATTTTTACAAAAATATCATCAAAAATTTTACAATTTACATATTGGGGACAAGTAAGATTTGCCAATATTTTAAACTTTAAGGTAAACTTCCATCCCTAAAATTTTCCCTGATCATAATTAGCTACTTTCATAGCCATCTGAAGAAGGTATGGGTAAAATTCATTGTACGTATGCCTACATGAAGATACATTAGATCTACCCATTTCCACATATGAGGAACTCTAGGTCGTGGAAACTCACAGGATATCCATTGAGGGAAAACTAATGATATAATCTCCAAGGAAAATGATACAATAATAGAACCATATCCAAAGTTATTCAATCGTCTTGTATTTTCCTAATTGATTTGTTCCTTCATGTTGGATAAAACACCACCACACCAATTAAATATTGTAGGCTCCATCCACTCTAATGCATACGCATCTAGGTATTGGTGGCTAAATGGAAAGAAGAACTTCCATCTAGCCAAGTAATAATGAAATTAATCTTCCTGAGAGGAAGGTGTACCACATCCTTTATCTCAAGGTTCCCATCCTTGTTTATTTTAGCACAAGGTTTAAAATGAACAATAATGTAATCCTTCACTATCTCTCCACCTCTCCTAAATCTAAATAGTTAAATTGGAGAACTTCTCTGTGAAAAACCATATTAGGAAATATATTTCCTCAACATCTATCGTGACAATATGTACCGCAAACCTGAATTATTGTGCTTGTACATCCCGGCATCTCACCAAATACTCCACTAACTATATTTGCGCCCTCATACCTATAATCATGAAAAACTTGAGAATTCCATAGTTTCTCAAAGCATGAATTATTGCTAGGTCATTGGGAGCAACCATGTCTTGGTCCTCATGTTCTATTTCTGTCCAAGTCAAAGCCAAAGCCATGTCTCTCTGGTGAATGTCTACAAAATTACATGGAAAAACACATAAGTTCAAAAATTTGAAATTTTTTGAGATAAAAATCACTAAAAACCAAATTATCCAAAACCCTTCGAACCCATCACACTATCTCTTTCTTGGACAAAGTGACCCATTTCACTCACCTCCTCTGATGAGTGCATTGGGTTGATGTTCCTAGTGTTTATTTTGTTTACCCGTCACACCTCACAATATAGGGAGGGCATGATGGGCCGAGGGAACATTTCTAATCCTAAAAAATCACAAAATTTCCGTAAAATGCATGAAATTAGAAATGGAAACTATGAAAATGAAGAGAAGAGATAGATCTCTTACCTAGAACTGATGATACTGAAAATGGTCCATTGTATTGGCTGCAACCAAGTGTTGAATATTGAAGGTAAAAACCGACTAAGACCTCACTCAACTTGGTAAAAATGAAAATCGTAAGAAATGAGTTACTTTTTCACTTTTTAGGGTCAAGATTAGTGATTAATTTAATATATTTAAATATTCTTTTATATTTTGACCTACGTTCTACCATTTATTGTGTTTTTTTAATCATATTTTGGTTTTTTGAGGAGGTTAAAAGGTATTTGAAGGATTTAATGTAGATTATGATTTAAATACAAGTCATTTTGATCAATGAGTATAATTTTATTTCTTTTTTGGGCTCATTAAAACCTACAAAAAAGGAACCCCCTGGAGTCCTCTTTCATCTCTTTTCAAACTCCAAAAATATGAAAAGATTGTTGAGAACTTGTCTTTTTGAACTCGTTAAAGTAAATGAAAGGAAATTGTATAAGTATAAGTTTAACACTTTTCCAGAATGGTATAAACTATTTACAAAAAAGGAATACTTTAGTAAAACATGAATAAAAGGTTCACCTTAGTATTATTTTATGCATTTTTCGTACTCAAGAGATTAAATTTACGAAAAGGAACCTCTTGGAGTTTTATTTTTCACCTCTTTTTCAAAATATCTAAACATGAAAAAGGATTCAAGCTACACCTTCATTGGACTTGTAAGAATATTAAACAATGATGAACTTTCTAGCTATGACGAGACCAAACCACTCCTTCTCGGGGTTCATTAAAACTAATGAGAAGGATTCATCCAAATAATGAACTTTTAGGTCAAGCATATGTTATCCTCCTCAATATTGTCAAATATAAAGAGGTACTAGCTAGGAATGGTTGGGAATTTGGGAAAATAGGGAATTTTTACCTATTAATGGAAGCAAGTTCTTCTTGATCATGACACTCTTTCACTTAATCTCTATGACTACTTTGGGTTGGGAATCTTCTTTTCTCTTTGTTTATTACACCTTCATCATGGGTATTTGATTCAATGCTTCCAAATACATTGAGTGTCACCAATATGTTCAAGAGAAATTCCACACTCTATTGACATCTGCTACAATACCTTAAGCCTTATGTCGAGTTTTCCTCTCCTGTACCAACCTTACATCATTACATAGTGCCTGAAAACTTGATACTAGTTTCATGTGGTTTATGGGGGATATATCAAATCCCTCCTATGGTAGGTTGCTTCATGTCGACATAAACACATTATCTAGGAAGTTGAATTAGAAACTCCCTTCAGTGACTTCGAACTTGCCTATCTCAATGACAGGTTTCCTTAATTTCGGCAACCAGTTCGCATCATTGGCCTTCGACCGAGAGATTATGTTTGGTGTTTAACTTCATCTCATTGATTCACACCACATATATTGTATTGTAGTACTGTGAGGGCCATTATCATTATCTGTGATTCCTCTCACGTCTATTAACGAATTACATTATCAATTTGTAATCAGATGGCATCTACCATGTTTGACTCCAACTCATTTATTCACATGGTTATACTTGTACTATCGGGTGGAGAGGTAGAAGACCTAAGGTTTAGTTTCATCCATCTAGGTTGTGTATTCAAGATTCATACAAGATCATAGATTATAATGGCTAGGATTGTTCAGAAAGTCATCCAATCATGGGTCCACCATTTGTTATCTGTCTATGTGACTT
Organism: Pinus albicaulis; assembly: GCA_034641835.2. NCBI lineage: Eukaryota > Viridiplantae > Streptophyta > Pinopsida > Pinales > Pinaceae > Pinus > Pinus albicaulis. The sequence goes on along the minus strand of CM076570.1, from coordinate 738,595,509 downwards.
TGATCATTAGACATGTAATATCAGATTATAGGCTGAGTATGGATATGCCTAGCTTAGTAATTGTGTCATGATGATTGTGTATTATAACAGATGATGATCTCGACCAACCTTTTCTTGATATGGACTTGTCACAAAGTAAATAACTTCACTCCTCAACAATTTGTTATGACTTTGTACTTTAGGGTGTTATCTGTTATAGGTCATTTTTTCACATATGCTCAAATGTCCTGAAAATTGGATCAGTCAACATCCTTGACACCTTGACATCATCCCAGTGTAAAGCCTCAAGCATTATCTCTCCAAAAAATTCCAAGATTTCTGGGTTTATTAGCTCAAAAACTCATTTCTAGACCCATTGCATCCTATCTTCTATGCCACATGCACTAGTTCCATGTTGCATAGCTGCACATCTATACCAACCAGTGCAAGTTTCCTTTGTTGCAGGTGTAATGATTCTATAATTTTAGGAAAGATAAAAAAAATAATTGTTAAACGTCTCTTTCTAGAATATTCTAAGGTGTTTTTAACCAATTTCTATTCATTGAGAACTCGAACTCCTATCCTATAGGTCTTATATCTTGTTCCTAGAGCTTATCCTCACTCATATGTGGATCTAAGTCCTAGATTGGTAAACACAAAACTACCCTTTTACCCTATAAATTCGCTGCATTCTATGGAGTCTAGGTTAGGTTTTTTAGACTCTTAGTTATGCCCTGATGCTTCTTATTTTACCTAAGGATCCATTACCATCATTTAGTTGTGATTGAAGGAATTTTTGGTTGCTCAATAAGGACAAGTTTTGGCGGGTGACATCTACACTGTGAATAACTACAAAAGGGTTGTAATATTCTCCTACATTTCATTAATACAAAAATATTTATTTTCCTATAGTTGTGTCTATTTAATGCATATGTATTTCAATTCCCTATTGACTCATTGATTATATATATTATTCTATTCTATGTATATCTTCTAGTTATCTTGCTTGTTATAATTTTTTTTTAGAGCTGGACCTAAAATTTACAAGCCAAGAGAAGAGGAGGACTTGTGTTGGATTCCAGGTAGGATTTCTCCTCCATTTTCTAATTTATCTAAGGAAAAAAGTATTTTTTTATGTTGTTTCTAGATCATACCACTAGTTCTAGGTGATGCACTTCTATCCACATACGATAATTTCTAGATAACCCTAGTGATAGCTAGACTTAAAATCAATATTGATGAAGTACTTGACCTCCTTGAGCTTGTCAAGAAGGTCATCAATCTGTGGGATTGGATAACTATTCCTAAAAGTGATTTTATTTAGTTTCTGATAATCAATGGAGACTCCCTAGGTCCCATCCTTATCCTATATGAGTATAATTACGCTCCCACAACATGAGGAACTTGGTCAGATTTTTCCCTTTTTGTAGAAACTCCTGGATCTTCCACCTGATTTCTTCTTTTTCCATAATAGAGTAGTGGTATATTAGCCCATTGGGTAGAGGTGATACGAGAGTCAGATCAATTGAATGTTTTACATGACATTTTAAAGGTATGCCTGTGCATGAGAATGATATGTTTCCATATTCTACTATCACCTTATCCACCTGCTTCACCTGCGTGGGGGACTATTGGGTAAATATATTGCTATAATTTCTATCATTAGATTATCAATACGGGGTCATAAGAATTGGAGGCGCAAGCGTTGGTAACATAAGACCAGAGCATATAACCTAAACTAGGGTATGAAATCAAATTACTGTCTATGTACAAGAACATTGTTTCTAGTATAGAATCATTCAAAGAACACACCATTCATTTTATGGAAAAGAACACCTACGATAGAAATTATAACATGAAAGATCCTATTAAAAGAAACTTATTGCAACTTAATTTATGAAAAACATTCAATTCGAGACTTCTAATATAGATGAAATAAATCATTTGAAAGAAAGCTCACTCTTCATTATTTGGAAACTCGTAGTAAAATATCAAAAGTAAATGAAATCCAAATCAATCTGCATTAAAATGATATCTCTACTTTTGCAATCGAATTCACACTCAGAATTTTTCTTACAAAGAAATGATTATGCTATGAAAATGAAGTAAGATTATAATTGAAAATAGATCTAATTGCTAAGCTAAATCCCAGGAGAGAAACATTTCAATCAACTCAGAAGAATTGACATCATTCACACCAAATTCACACACTGAAATTATTGAATAAGTAATCAAAAATATAAGCTTTTTTCTCAATTTAGATGATAACAATCAAACCTTCAAAGATTTCTTAACTAAATCCTATTCCCAAAAAAATCACTTCAGAACCATAGATTATATTTGAGAACATTCATTTTTTAGAACATTTCCCACAACAATCATGAACTTCGAATGGAAAATAAATATAGTATAATAAATTTGTTCCTATTCTTGTGACACGATGATTAACGTTGATTCGTTACTTGTTTCATGCCATGCAATTATACCAAGAGTATTATTTAGATCACATGTAATTTCTCAACATCATTCTCTTTAATCATTTAATAACTAAGAAAACATATATAGAACATTCAAATACAAAACAAAGAAATAATTTTAAGTGCATAATATGAAATCATGAAATATCTAAATAATCGTTTAAACAATGTTTAATCTATAAGCACAATTCCTATGATTAAAAATAACTACATAACTTGCTCCTAGGTCTGGTGAATCCTTGCCACACCCGGAGAAAGAAAAATTAACTCAGTAAAATGTAATTAAAATACAAACATAATACTTACAAAGAAATAGACATGGAGTAAAATTCAATTAAGATGCAATTATGATTACAACAAAGCTTGAATCCATCCTTTATTCCTTCCCTTCTTCTATCCCTTTCAAGAACTTCAAAAAATTTCCATACAAACCATGGCTAAGCGATTTTACAATATTTACAAATAGAATTATTAATTTTCCTCAATTCTAGAAATTTGAACAATTGTAACAAACTGACCTCAGAGATACTGACTTATCTTGCTAACCATGGAGAATTTTGGAAAACGGTTCAGAGGGAGCCTAATTGGCTATATTTGAAACAAAAAAGTCTCTTGCATTTGTCTCGTTCAAATCGATCTCTTAGTAAATCGTGCCCAAAGATGGATGTATGGGTCTTTTTGCAAGGTTCTAGAGTTTTGGAAACACAGTCATTTTTTACCAAACTTCCTCCAAGACTAGTGTATAACGTTTAGAATAATTAGAATCTGGAGAAACTATTTTAAATATACATAATTGGTTATATTTTTAACAAACCCATTTTCCTATATTTTCTAGATTCACCTCGAACGACACATAGATCGAGGTGAAACTTGGTAGTTTGGAAACTGTGCACATTTTGAGCAGATTTGTTAATGAGCTCCTAGGGACACACATGTGCGACCGGATGAAATACAATACATGGGAAGGTATAAAAACATTATTTTGGTCAATAAACTCTCTCATTTTTCTCCGGAAGCATGTCTGAATGTCAAAACTCCAAATTGGATATTTTTGTATGTTACTTGTAGTAACTAGTTTAACTGGCTTGTGAAGAATTTCTACAATGGAACCTTGTGACAAATGAACTTAGAAAACCCATCATTATCAAATTATGACAAAATCATCTCTAATAATAGAAAATCTAAGAAATCTAATGATAATCAACCATGAGGAGGCATAAGTCATAAATTGGCGATGAGTGATGGAATTATGGCATGAAATGAGTGTAAAAGTGTCGAAATTTATGTTATGAATAATTGTTTTGTATGATGAAAAAATGGGCATGTTTGAGGCCCAACATCCCCCCATGCCTGAGGGTTTGCATGTCCTCATGCAAACAAATCTCTTTCTCATTGACATATTGTTAACATTTCTTTGTAGATGTTGGTTCTTGTCGGACAACATTGCTTGGATATTTGAAGGTGTTGGTTCTTGTAGAGTAGCACTGCTTGAATATATTGAGGTGTTGGTTCTTGTGGTGCAACACTCTTCATAATAATTTGCAGAGCAATACAAATTGAGGAAAAAAAGGTGATGGGTGAGGGATAGATGATGCATGAAAAGAGGCAATGATGGAGATCGTGAATGGGTTCTTGCATATGCTATCTTTGTAAGAAATATTTCTATAGGTGGTTTCATTTATCATTTCAGTAATGAATTCATCCTAATTCTTGTTATCATCGAAGGAGTAAACACCATAGAGACTGCTTTTATTAATGCACCATAAGGCTTTTACTTTTAATATGGTCTTGTAATCAGAGTATATGCGTAATGAATGGAAGGAAATAGAAGGATAATGGTTTATTAAAGATGAAATGCGTGGAATGAGAAGTTGCAAATCATTAAGCTTCTTTAACCTTCTAATGAATTAGAGAATAATAAGCCAAATTTACCTCAAGTTTTACCTTTTTTGTTGATGTGCCCGTTGCTGAAAGATGAATTGGAGGATGAAATAAAGTTGATTTGTACTGATATGGATCTGAGAGGAAGCATTGAGCTGCGATGGGTTTTGATATGGATTCACTGAAGGAATCTGAACTGAAGATAGTAAATAAGGTTGAAAAATCAAGGTCCCCTTCTCCCCCATGCCTAAGGAGTTGTATGTCCCCAAACAAAGAAGGAAGGTGACTGCTGCAAATGATGATCAAGCTTCTATATGGAAACCTTTATTGAAACATGAAGACTTCTACAAGAAAAGGAAATGACAATACAAAGAACCAAACTGCTGCAAAATTGTATTGAGATCTCGAAACCATATAGCCTTCAACCGCTACACACCCATGTGCAATACTTCTTATGTGAATAAATGGTGTCGATGTTGAACATAAGCAAGAATCATTGGATTATCGACCATTGATGATGTCTTTAACCAATGCGAGATATCCCACCCTTGATGTAAATGGGAATCAAGGCACAAGGTACATTCTACTAGGTATGAATAGATTTTTCAAAGTCGAATGGACTACAGAATTCATCCACCAAGAAACATTGATGTATTTCCTTATTAGATGACAAGGATAATGTGTTGATTTTGATGGGACAAGGCTCATCGGCAGGTGGGCCTTAAGGAATCCCACCTCAACCAAATCATGTACAAAAATAATAACTTAAAAGATACATGAATTGAAGAACTTATACATATTTACAAAATTTATTGGGAACCTTTCCGGCCAGTTACCTGGTTTTCAAGCAAAGTCCCTGTCTAGTTGTGCCAGACAAGATTTTTTTCACAAAAAGACTTATTTTTCTCTTTACTATTTTCATTTATTTATTTATTACAATACTAACTTTTCTACTATAGTAAAGAAAAGATGTCCTCCTTCAAGTGAAAGAGAAATTCCAATGAAGCCATGTGCAGATCAGGTACAAAGATATAATCATGCCCATATTTAACATATAAACTTTAGAAGGTATCACATATTTCAAAGTTGTTGATTGTTCAATTACTCTTTATATCACATCTTTCACTATGTGAATTTGGTGTGAATGGTGTAAAGTCTTCTGAGTTACCATATTCTTGTGTACCATTCTCATCTTCAATTAATCTTTGTATCACATCTTTCAAAGTTGTTTATTGTTCATGCTCTATGTAATCTTGGTGGTATTGGCTCATTTCTTCTTTTGGACCACTCTAAAGGTCCTCCTCGGTCATGCCAGGAAAACTTGGATAATTGGTCTCTGGAATGCATACAAGACTTGCTGATGGGCATGGTGAAATTTCTTCAATCTCAGGTTCAACTGGATGATCCCCATCAGATTTGGTACATGATTCATTGATCTCCTTGGTAGATAGGTAAGCGGAATCCAGGGAGGCTCCCAAATATTTTTCTGGTTCTGGAGAGATAGATAATTTCCTAAATTTGGTTAGGATGAATTCTTCTGAGAGGAACATACCCCAAATACTGCTAGGATTTGATAAAGTTCTTTGAGGGACATTCTTCAAGCTCTCAATCATTCTTGAATCTCTCCTGCTGGTTGATGATATTTGTCTCGCAACATGGATTAGTACAAAGGGTTCTTACAACACACCAAATAGTTTTTTTTTAAGGCCTTGAAATTTTAATCTAAATGAATAAAACTAATTGCAATAAAACTCCCCAAACTTGCTTACTCGGACAACCAAAATTTGGAGCAACCCCACCATAGTCGATGCATGGCTCTTCACTCACTTCTTACCATACACTCTTAACACTTTGATTGTCCTGCAACTAAAATCACAAGAAACTTGTGAAAGAACCTATGATCTAATCCCTTTAGCACCTCCTCAGAAATGACGCTAAAAATGCTGGGGGAAATTATTTCTATGATTTCCAACATTAAATTATCAATCTGCGGTCGTAAGACTTGGAGGTGTAAGCGTAGGTAACACAGGACCAGATCATTTAACCTAAACTAGAGTATGAAAAAAAATTATTTTCTATGTACAAAACCATTGTTTCTAGTACAGAATCATTCAAACAACACACCATTCATTTGCTGGAAAAGAACACCTATGATATAAATTCTAACATAAAATATCCTATTAAAATAAAATTATTGAAACTTAATATATGAAAAACATTCAATTCGAGACTCCTAATCTAGATGAAATAAATCATTCGAAATCAAGTTCACTCTTCATTATCTATAAACTCATAATCAAAATTCAAAATTAAATGAAATACAAATCAATCTACATTAAAATGATATCTCTACTTGTGCAATCGGATTCACACTGAGAATTTTTCTTACAAAGAAATGATTATGGTATGAAAATAAAGAAAGATTCTAATTCAAAAGAGATATAATTGCTAAGCTAAATCCCGGGTGAGAAACATTTCAATCAACTCATAATTCTTTGCACCATTCCCACCAAATTCACAAACTGAAAGTATTGAATAAGTGATAAAGATTCTAAGCTGTATTTTCAATTTAAATGATAACAATCAAACCTTCAAATATTTCTTAACTGAATCATGTTCCCAAAAAAATTACTCCAAAACCACGGATTATTTTTTAGCACATTCTGTTTTTATAACATTTCCCATAGCAATCATGGATTTTGAATGAAAAAAAAAAATCGAGTATGATCAATTTTTTCCTATTCTTATGACACGGTTATCAACGTTGATTCATTACTTGTTTCAATCCATGGAATTATATCAAAAGTATTATTTATATCACAGGTCATTGCTCAACATCATTCTCGTTAATCATTTAATAACTAAGAAACCATATCTACAACATTCGAATACAAAACATAGCAACAATTTTAAGTGCAGAACATGAAATCATGAAAGATATAAACAATTTCTTAAACAATGTTTACTCTACAAACATAATTCCTATGATTAAAATGAACTACCGAAATTTCTTCCAAATGGTGGTGGATTCTTGCCACTCCTAGAGCAAGCAAAATTAACTCAGTAAAATGTAATTAAAATATACTTACAATGAATTTAGAGATGGAGCAAAATTCAATTAAGATGCAATTATGATTACAATAAAGCTTCAATCCATCCTTGATTCCTTCCTTTCTTATACCCCTTTCAAGAACTTAAAAAAAAATTCCATACAAACCATGGCTAAGCCATTTTATAATATTTACAAAGCGAATTATTTATTTTCCTCAATTCTAGAAAACTGAACAATTTTAACAAAATAGCCTCAGAGATATTGGCATATCATACTTAACATGGATAATTTTGGAAAAAATTTTGGAGGGATCCTAATTTACTATATTTTCAACAAAAACCTCTCTTGGATTTGTCTCATTCAAATCTCACTCCTAGGAAATCATGCCCAAATTTGGTTGTCTAGCTCTTTTTGCAAGGTTCTAGAACTCTGGAAACACAGTCATTTTTTACCAAGCTACCTTTAAGACCCGTGTATAAATTTTGGAATAATTCGAATCTAGAGAAACCCTTTTGGATATACATAATTGGTTATATTTTTAACCAACCCATTTTCTTATTTTTTATTGATTCACCTCGAGCAACACATAGATCGAGGTCAAACTTGGAAGTTTGGAAACTGTATACATTTTGAGTAGTTTTCTTAATCATCTCCTAGGTACCCACATGTGTGACCTGGATGAAATCCAACACTTGGTGAGGTATTAAACCATTATTTTGTTCAATAACCTCCCTCAGTTTTCCCCGGGACCATGTTAGGATGTCGAAACTCCAAATTGGATATTTCTGTACGCTACTTGCAGTAACTATTTTATCTGGCTTGTGAAGAATTTTGACAATGGAACCCTATGAAAAATTACCTTAGAAAAACCGTCATTAGAAAATCATCACTAAATCATATCTAAAACTGTCATTAGAAAATTATCACTAAATCGTCTCTAATCATAAAAAATCTAAGAAAGCTAATGATAATCGACCAAGAGGAGGTGTAAGTCATGAATTGGTGACATGTGATGGAATTATGGTGTGAAATGAGTGTGAGTGTCGGAATTTATGTTATGAATAATGGTTTTGTATGATGGAAAAATTCGCAGATTCGAGGCCCAAGAGGGAACACGTTTTGGGAGCCATGGATGTAGCAATGATCTTCACCTTTATTTGAGACTGAATCTGAAAGAAAAAGCAATTCCCAATCTTGGAGGTGATCTTAATTCATTTCTTAGTAGAGATCAAAGAAATGGAAATATGAATTTCTACCGATGGAATATTATATATTTTTATTTCAAAATTAATAATAAAGTGTGAGGTTTGGATTAATACACAACATGACGCTTCCACAGGTATGGTTGGACTAATAAAACATCACGGACTTCAAGAGGAGAAACGTCACACGATACCTCATTTGTGAAGGGCTTGATGTTGTAGGGAAGGAGAAAGTGTTGGCTAACATGGATATCTCCTCCTTAGTGGATTTACCCTATTGGTGCTTTATTTGACCCTATTCAAAAACTCGACCTTCACAGGACTTTTCCTATTTCCATCAAACAAATTTAACATCCTCTGATCACATTCGACTCCTTATCATTTACTCCTAGTTACATGAAAAAGAAAAATTAGTAAAATAGATCAAAATGAGATTTAAAAAATGATGATGAGGTTAATGACATAAGTGGAAATATTTAATAAATGTCACATCCCTAGATATGAATATGTATTGTTATATTAATTTATTAGGGTTAATATTTTATTTATAAACATAACAATTAAATGTTAACTAATTCATATCACGAAAATATGATTAACATTTTTTTTAAACTAACAACTCCTAAATGAAAAAACAATGTCGAGAAAAAGGGGAATTAAATATACTAATGAATTATTTCTTATGTAAATCCTTTAATATCCATATATTTAGGAGGGTTTATTTTCCTAAAGGAATGTATGTATGTTCCAAATGAATAGTATTTCATGAAGAACTAATCCCTATTTTTACCTCATATGATATTATCATTAATCTCACCATGAATTGCTCACCAAATTTTAACCTTCACATTTAGTTCTAGATTTCTAAGTCTTAGGTGGAAGACATCGTTTAGAAATCATTTATTCAAATATTATTGTGAATTCTAAAAAATATATCAATAATATAAACCATTTTTATTAACCTTATGGGCCTCTTTTTCTACTATTCGAAATTGTTGTAAATCACTAATCAAACTAAGGTTCAAACCTATGTATTTAAAGAGTGATCATGAAATTCCAAAGAATTTTTTTTTTCTTAATTGGAAATTAAAATTTGACCTACATGGAAAATGTGGAAAGTTTAAATTTTGTTCTTATTTTTTTGGTATTTATACTATCTAGAAGGTTTAACGTTTTGCATTATAAATCCTAAACAAAGTGAAATTTTAAAATAATTTGTTAAAAAGGAACAGGATGAAATATTTACATAATTTATTAAATATCTATAGTGTTATATTAAAACTATTCAAGAAATGCATGAAACATATGTAAACAAAGACTAAAACATTTAACATACCATATTTTATTAAATGAGTAATTGTATGGAAAATTATGCACGAGACCTCACACATTCCTATGAATGTCATCAAACCAAAGCTACAAGGTTAATCCACCATCATCTTCCCACCCAATACAAAATGAAATCTTTTCATAAAAAACGTGATCAATGGTTTGATTCCATTAGGTGAGAGGAGGGTCATTAACCTCCCTTCATTTGTTCACCTGATGTGAAATGAAAATTGTTTATTAAAGGTGGATCATGTTATCACTCCAATAATTTTCTAGAGATGTAATGTTTTGTTTAAAGAAATATTAGAGGTAACTATCAACCTACTTTTGAGATTAGGATCTAGCCTTCCTAATGCTCAGAGAGGGCTCTTTCTTTATGATTTAACTTTGTTGTCTTAATTGATTTTAGGCTAGTTATGTAAGATTGATTTGGTTTGATTTAATTTGTTGGTGGAATTACTGATTTAGATGGACAGATGACTGTCTATTTTCCATTGTGCTATGGAGTCAATGTATCAAGGAAACAGGACAGAATCATGTTCTAGAGGAAGTGTTCACAGCATAAGGTAGATGAGAAAAATCAGATCTTTTAGGCTAGATGATGAAGTGGTTTTCAATCAGGATCAAGGAGTAGTTAAGGATTCCTTAAATTGGATAATGAGGAAGGTGACAACGGTCAATCAAGATGGGAGAGAAATTAAGGATTCTCATATCCATATATCAGAAGAAAACATTAAAATAAATAACAGTTCATAATAGAGTGTACTTAAACAATTTTTGCAATAATATTCTTGTTATAACATTTAAATTGGAAAACATGTAAGTTTATGGAATACTTAAGGAAAAACATGAACAATTGAAAGATACTTCAGTGAAGTGGCTCAACACATGAATCATGTAATTCAATTCCTTTATTAATTTTCCTGTCTGCTGAATTGAAAATGGTACAATAAACCCTTAGATATTTAGATCAATTACAACTATAGATATGTTTAGGAATCCACACTCAGTACTTCGAATTATGAAGTATTTATACAAAAAATGATACAAAATATTCTACAACTAATTTAGGATTTATTCAAGGGAAATAAAATATCTTTGTGCAAGAAGATAGAGACACCTTTGTCACTAATTCAAGTTGTACCTACTAATTTGGTATTGTTGTTTTCTTTTTGATCTTTTTTTGCTTTATCTCTCTGACTGTGGGTTTCACGTTGGCTACCTTTTTTCTGTTGACTCTCCTTTACGCTGCATTGTCATCTGATTTCATATTTTAACTCTATTGATCTTTAAACTCTACCTTTCATATGTATTTACTTTAACCTGACTCTTCTGTAACTATTTAACTTTGACTGCTCTTTTTTCACCTTTACCTGTCTCTGTTACTCTTTAACCTTGACTGCTCTATTTTCACTTTACTTTTCACTGTCACAGTAAATCATATAAATTTTCACAAGCCTCTTCATCTGGTAATTTTTTTTTTACCATTTGCCTATAAATATCATCAGTTTCTATGTATTTTGAAAAAGTAGGCTTGGTTATAAAGAGATGATTTACCTCATGCTGGAGGTAAAAGAGATTTTTGAATGTCTTATAGAGTACTTTACCTGTAGGAATTCCTTTCATGGAGGAATTTTTGGATTGTTCTTTGCCCACTTCGCTAATTTTCTTTTCATAATCTTCATGCTTCATTAATATGTCATTGATCACCAAAGGATTAAGCAGACCTTTCTGCCTCAAAACATCAAATTTGCCCATAAATCTGGTTATTGCTAACTCCATAGTTTTACACTTGTCTTCAAGTTGTGTCATCAAGTTCCTCTTGGAAATTACCTTTCTTACCTCTAATATTGTTTATGTTCTTTCACTTATGCTAATTTCTTCTAACTCCTGTTTGTTCCTGGAATTAAGAAACTTTATTATTTCAGTGGCTTCTTCAGGTTTCTTTCGAAGTTCCTCTTTTAATTTCCGAATAGCTTCACTAGATTCCTTGATCAAATCTTTCTGCTCAAATATAACTTGGATGGAAGGCCAAATATCATTAACATAGTTAATGATATTGGCCCACGGCTGTTTTTTTTTTTCTTGGGAAAGTGGTTCTTTCAGTGTCAATTCTTTTTCTAACTTATGTATTCTGTCAGTCAATTTGATTGAATTATGAGTTTCTTATTTATGCATTACTTGTATCAAATTCTTTTCATCCTCTAGACTTTTTATTTGTTCTTTAATTCTATTTATTTCAATAGTCTGTATTGACATGTCCTAAATGGCTTTGATCAATTTACCTGCCTCATCATTGGGATGATATGTTGTTGTTTCTATTGCTGATGTAGTAGCTGGTTGAACATTTGTTGTCACTGGAACTACAGTAGGTAATGGAGCTGATGAAGTAGATGGAAATGTTGTTGTAACTGTAGGAATGGTAGTGACAGGGATTGCTTCCATGCTGGCCTTTTTCTCCTGCACCAATTTGTCCATTTCATTCTCCATATCTTTCAGTTGAGATGTCAACTAAATGATGAGATTCATTATTTCATCTTTGTGTCCTTCATTCTCCAAAACTTCCTTAGTCTGTGGATGCTCTGTGGGAGGTAATTTCAATTGCTTCTTCAATGTAGCAATGTTTTCATTCTTTTTCTAAATAAGTTCTTTAGTTGCTTTGATGTTCTTTGGATCATATCCAAACTCCATGACCAATTCTTCCAGTGATTTTATTCTGTTGTCCATAGCTTGTGAAGATGTGTTCTCTAGTTTTAACTATGATCTGATGTTTTCTAGAGAATTCTATAGTTTTTTTACACTCATATCTTTGTTAGTCATAGTGGAGTAAATCATTTCTCCAGCTTTCTTATGTAACTCAATTTGATCTATTGGATGTAGATATTTGGCTTGAACTTCAAATGTTGTTTTCTTATACTCTGTTGATGTCTTTGGAGCCTACACTATTGGCTACAAAAAGGTCATTTGCATCTTCCTTCTTTTATAATCACACGCTGAAAGCAACCTGTTTTGGTCACTAAGAGTCTGCTTCCAATATTGGGCATAGGTGACATATTTCAATGCCTCATTCCTCAATTTTATTTCTTTACATTTTTTCATTATATCACGTTCTTTGTCCATTGTTTTTCTTGATAAAGATACCTCTACACTATGTTGCTTCTGAATGATTTGTGTATTAGAGTTTGATGGCTGATGAGTTTCCTCTGAAACTGCTGCGGGTGCATTATCTTTGACCAGTTTGTATGTATCAATGATTTCAATTGTCTCAAATATCTCTTCTTGTTCAACTAATGGATTCAATTTGGCCTATTTCTTATACATTAGTTTGAATTTAGTATCATTAGTGGTCTCAGCAGAATATGAACCTTCTTCTCTTTCTCTCTTTGAGTTCCTATCTTCTAGGGCTAGAGTTTGTAAAATGGAACTAGAATCACCTTGCATATCTACCTCTTGCAAAGTATTTTCCAACCACTCTGACTGGTTAGAGTATTTTTCAATTTCTAGTTTAGACTCATGGACAAAAGGATTCAATTTAAATTTTACTCTTAACTTGCTGATAACTCCCAAAGGATCATACTTCCATTTGAAACTACTGTTGAATTTGAAATCCTATAAACAATTTTCTGGTTGTTGACCAACATTCCTATTATTGCAAATGAGAGGACCAAGCTGGTTTTTTATTTTGAACTAAGTTTTCTTCTTTGTTAACAGAAAATTAACCTCATCTGATTTTAGGATATGCCTGATGTATTCTAATGCAAATAACCCCATTGGGAGGTATTTTGGAAGCTTATATGGAGTGAGTTGACATCCATACACCCTAATTTCAGTGTGATTTTGGTATAAGTATGAATCTTTTGTTCTACTATGTTCAGGAAATTGTAAGACCTTCTTTACTCATCACTAACTCTTGGTTGAATGCTACTACTTAGCATGTTGACAATTGGATAAACAAATGCATCAGTGAATTCCTTGTAGGTAAATTTTATGGAATCCATTCTGATTAAGGAAGTCCATAAGACTATAGATTGGGGTTACCCTCTGTGACCGGTTTTTGAAGGCTAACTGCAAACCTTTTTCATTGGAAGTACAAGAACATATGAAACAAAAAATATTAATACTTAAACACTCCTTCCTCTAGTAATTTAACTAATTTCTCATGAATGGCATCTGATAATTATTTAGAAAAGTTAAATGTAGAATTTGGAGGCTGTCCTAGGTAGAAAATGGACAGAAAACCTAAGATATAAGCATCTACATATTCATCTGTGAAGTATCCTACAATACAAGACAACTTTGTGACAATCTTCTTGGTTCTCTCTGAAAAAATTGAAGCTAAGTAAGGAGGGTTATTCTTTGGGGTTTCTGCTAATGGAGGAAGGAATGTTTGGAAGATTTGAAACCTCTTGGGAAAGTCCAGCTTTAAATATAATTCATTGAGGATTTCAATAGAAAATGGGGCTTCATCAGGCTTGGGTTGGATTTGCAACATCTGGTTTATGGATTCTGCATTGATGGTGAACAAAATATCTTTGCTTGGGGTTACTAGGGATATTTCATTGGGTAGATAATTGATTTGAAAGAGCCTGATAATATATGGGAACTGAAAGGTATGTGGGAAGATATATTTAAGCGAATTTGATTCCCAAAGGTAGATATCATCAGCCTGATCTATGGATTTATCATGGCTCCAACAATGGATGTACAAGAAGTTGAAATCACTAACTGTATCACTGATTTTGAAGTCTTTTTCTGCAAGGGCAGTGCGTTCAACATCAACTACAGGAGGTTGCAGAGGGTTAACAGTCACAATGCCCTAGGAAGCCATAGATTTGTTTATTTTATTAATTTATTACTTTTTTTTGCTGAAGTAATGGCTCAAGTGCTTAGGAATACCTGTGAAAAGGTGTTTTCCCTACGGATAAGTGGTTCTAGTCATAGCAGAGGCTTTCTTGGTCTTATAAATCTTTAAACTAAGTCTGCACAGGTTCTCGTAGCAAATAAGCTTGAATTCTCGTCTAATTTGGCCTCAAAATAGCTTGGCAAAGGTTTCTTTAGCTTGAAAATAGGTCGGCAAGGCTTCCTTTGCACAAATTTCAACATAAAATGGTGAAAAATAGTTTAAGGGTGGGCTTTAATGTTTTTAACCAACAATAGTTAAACATGGGGCATGGAGGTTAAATTCAAACAAGGGCGGTATTTGTCATATTGTAAAATGGTGGGATGGCGGATTATCACACTGTAAAAAGCAGTAAAGTGGTTTTTTGTTGAGGAGTGTGATCAGATGTGGGGCTGCCACATATCAGGGGAGTGGGGGTGTGAAACCCCCCATTTTTCAACCCCCGAATGGTTTTAAACTTTGGGTATTTGGGGGTGTGAAAACTATCAGACATCGTTAGATCGAATGAATAGACATATGACAGATGGATGAAAAGGAGGGATTTGATAGGTGGTACCAGGAATGAGTTATGTGAAGGAATTTAGATATATGTGGGTCCATTTAAATAGTGTGGTAGGATATGTAATCAGCGGGGATTAATATGCAAGTTTGGGTTAATTAAAGGTGGGCCCGGAATATATATAAACCATATGTTTAAAATAATATAAAGTGGTTAATATGATATGTGATCAGGGATTTTAATATAGGGGTTTAATGAAATAAACTATAGTTTATGAAATAAAATAGGGTTGGGAAAATATATATGCGGGAGTTAATATATATGAGGTAAGTGAATATGGATGCGGGATTTAAAAATATACTAGGGATGAGTTAAAAATAATTTATTGGGAAGGGATTTTTTGTAGTGGGCCTGATGATATTTTAAACTCTTAATGCTATGCAAAAATTGGGCTTTTTCATGTTTTTAATGAAAAAACAGGAATTAGTAAAGGGGAATTTAATTTCAAAGGGAAATATATTTTTAGGAAATGGAAAGGGTTAAGATGAGGGGAAAGGGATATTTTATAAGGGGAAATGAGTTTAGAAGGAAGTTAGTAATATGAAATGAGCCAATTGATGCTTTCCATGATTTGTAACATTCTTCTACCTACCCTTCATTTACCCTAACATGTTTTCTTCATTTATTGGGTGCATTTGAGCTTACTGACCCTTTGATTTTTCTTTGATAAGAAAACTAACCTACTTCTAACCTTATAACTTCCAATGACTCAGATTAAACTGATGAGCGCATTATTATTCTCTATCTAACTACTAATCTGCCAAGATTAAATGGTTTGTTCAGACCTTATTAACTAACTATCAGCATGAATGAATCAAGATTAAATTGTTTGATCATCATGGATTGTGGGATTTTGGACAAGCTGCACACAATTTTTATTTGAAAAAAGTAAGCTAAAAGTAGTGGCATTTAAATGTGCATCACTTTCAGGATCTATTTTTATCTCTTTTTGGTGGGGTTCATACTTTATATTCTTTGTTAATCTTTTTCTTTTATTCCTTTGATTTTTCTTTTAGGACTTACCCTCTTTACATTTTTTAATATGGGAAAAAAATTGTAGAAAGCAAAGTATGTACAATATTACAAGATTTTAACATAGTCAATTAAAAACTATGATGCCTATTGTTATAGGACCCTAACAGTGGATCCACTTGGGTATGGAATTTCCTGGTGAAATGTCAAGAACGTGTTGATGAGTGACTTTGAAACTTTAACTTTGCTTGCCTTGAAACTTCTTTCTGAGCTATCCTTTATTCAATAATATGATGTTATACCTACTAGATCTTAGGGCCTTCTCTTTGGGCTTCATGTTCAAAAGATATTCATCCAATCCAATCTAAACTTTGCAAGGCTATTACAATGAGAAAAGTAAACTAATGGACAAACTGCTAGTTAATCTGGAGAAAAGTAGTGCTTCAACATCCTACTATTGACTAGTACACCTGATAGATCTGATCCATCTAACTCCTTCAATAAAAATGCATTATTACCTCTGTAACCATAAAAGATGTATGGGCCTTTCCATAGAAAATCAAATTTCCCATGTTTCCCTTTGTCTTCTCTTCTGGAATCCTATTTGAGTACTTTATCACCTATGTAAAAATCATCTTATTTTGTTTTCTTGTCAAAAATATTTTTGATTTTGTCTTGGATAACTTGTGATTTAACATAAACTTCTTCCCTAGTTCGCTGCAAATGTATTGTCTGATTTATACTCCTTTGGATATCATTTGGTTCTACCTGCAACGCTTGAATCATTTTCACCACTGGTACTCCCAATGAGGATGGAAAAAAAAAATCCATTCCATATACCAATTGATAGGGAGATGTACCAATAGATTTATTTGTAGTTATTTTGTCTACCCATAAGGCATTGACCAACCATTTATTCCAGGTCTTTTTGTTGTCTTCTAATAGTTTCTTGATGATCTTAACTAGGCTTTTGTTTGAGGATTTTGCAAGTCCATTACCTTGAGGGTAATAGGTTGTGGAATGGCCACGGTTGATGTGGTATTTGTTACAAAACTCAATCATTTTCTTGGATTTGAAGGAAGATGCATTATCAGTAATGAGCTTTTATGGCCATACAAATCTAGAAAGGATGTTGCTTTCAAGGAATGAGATAATGACAGAATCAGTGGCTTGTCTAGAAGGGATCGCTTCTATCCAGTTGGTAAAGTAATCAGTGGCTGTAAAAATCCATTTATGTTGGGCTGAGGAGGGTGGGTGAATTTCACCAATGAAGTCTAGACCCCATTTTTGAAATGGCATTCCTGTAGAGATGGGTTTGAGGGGTAAAGGTAATAGTTCTTTCTTCCCTTCAAATATCTAGCATTTGTGATAGGAGGTCACATACTTTCTAACATCTACAAAAAGAGTGGGCCAGTAAATTATTGCATAACTTTATCAGTTTCATATTTTAATAAACAGTTTAATAGAATGCCACCATGATCTTTCCAAAATAAAGTATTATCTATGATACAATATTTCATTGATTTTAATTTTAAGAATCTACCTTTAGTTCTTGAAAAACCAGGAGGATCTTATAGGTTAAGTAAAATAAATATGATATCTACATATCAAGGTGAATCTAAAAAAAATTTACTGATCTGTGGAGTTTCCATCTCTTCCTGATCATCTATTGGTGCAATGAAATTTATATCTAAAGCTTGACATTTCAATTCAGCCATGAGTTTGGCTAAAACTTGGCCTTTAATCACTTTTGTAGGCTTTAGTTCAATATCATATTCCAATATAGTGGCAATCCATTTTCCTCTCTTTCCATCAGGCCCATTCTGAGTCAGAATTTCCTTTACTACTGAATTTGGAACATATGCAATTATGTGTGAGTATGAAATGAACACTCTGAAATATTTAATAGATTTCACTAAATAAAGTTGTTGTTTTTCCATAATTTTGTACTTTATTGTTGCATCTCTTAAGTATTTGCTAAAAAAGCAATGGGATGTTCATAACCCTGATCATTCTTTTGCAACAAGACTACTGCAATGGTGTGTTCTGAAGCAAAATAAAAAATTATAAAATCTTTTTTGAGAATGATAAGGAAAGGTGTTTTAGTAAGAGGTTTCTTAATTGCTTCAAAATATTTTTTGGCTTCTACTGTCCACTTAAGTGTTGAATCCTTTTCCAACATGTTATTAAATTCTCTAATTATTTCTACTAAATTAGAAACAAATCTTCTAAGAAAGTTTATTTTACCTAAGAATGCATGTAATTATTTGATATTTCTAGGATGACTGATGTTTAAAATGGATTCTATTCTAGCTGAATCTATTCTAATTCCCTCTTTTGAAATTATGTGTCTTACGAGTTTATCTTCTCCTAATCCAAAGAGTGTCTTTTTAGGATTAAAAGAAATACCAAATTTTCTACATTTAATGAAAAATATTCTCAAATGATCTAGATTTTCATTATCTGTTTTGGAAAATATTGTTATATCATCTAGATATATGACTAGAAAGTCATGGATTTTTTTGGCAAAATCTATATCCATAGCTATTTGGAATTTAGCTCCTAAATTCATCAATCCAAAGGGAATTTTCAAATACATGAAAGTTCCCAATGGAGTGGTAAATGTTGTCTTTTCTTGATCTTCTGGTTGAACTAAGAGCTGATTGTATCCAGAGAATCCATCAAGCAATGAAATTCTAGATGACCCTACCACCGTCTGTAAAATATTGTCCATTTTGAGGAGAGGATATTTATCTTTTAGTGACACTTTGTTTAAGTTTCAGAAATCAACACAGAGTTTGATTTCCCCTGTTTTATTTCTAGTGGGAACAAAGTTTGAGACCGAATCAGAATATCTAATAGGTGTTATGATTTGTGCCTCATACATCCTTTTTGCTTCTTTTTCAATTAATGGCATAAGAACTGGATTAATTCTCCTAAGATTTTGTTTAAAGTGTTTCTGATCTAGTGTCATAAGACTTGAGTTCTTCATAACTCCAGGCAAACACATCTTGAAATTCTTTAAACAAACTTATGTATTTCATCTTTTCTTCTGGGGTAATGATTTGGATAATTTGATAATATTAGGTTTTTGTTCTCTTCCTATGTTACATTCTTCCATGGCTGATATTAATGGCTCCATTTTTGGTTTTCTAGCTAAATCATTGGAATAAAAAAGATCTTCTAATGGGGTTAATCCCTTAGGAAGAAAGTTATCTTTAAGTTTCAAAATTTCTGATTCATCATCTGTTATTTCCTCTATTTCTACTGTTTCTAATCTATCTATTTCTACTTTAGTAAATCTAGTTGGTTCAGTTTTTTCTACATCATTTACATCTAACTCACTATTTATTTTGTAATCTAGTGTACAATCAATATCTATATTACGATTTTTAAATTCTCCCTCAACATTCATAAAATTATAGATTTGATAATCTTATGAAAATATCTGCCAATATTTCAAATTATCTGGTATAGTAGGCCTGTGTCTTACCTCTGCAGTGTATAGGTGATTTGGTTGAAAAGGCAATTTGCATGTGCTGGCAAAAGTAGCCAAACTATGTGCCTGCATGTTTTGTTTCCTTGGAATAACAACAAAGTCAGTTTCAATAAAATCTTTAATCAGATCTATAATGGTTTCTCTGTATTGTCTAGGTATAGGATTGTTCACAAGACACTCTCCTTTAATTTTTTTATGATTAATTATGAGTCTCCCAAGATAGAAACTTTCTTGGCTCCAAGTTTTCTCACAATTTGTTGTCCTAAGATTAATGCCTCATACTCTACCATGTTATTTGTGAATTTAAATTTTAACCTAAAGGCATGACCTTCTAAATGATCATTCTCTAAGTTATAAATCCACACTCCTGCTCCTGCTCCTAATCTGTTCACAGAACCATCGAAATCTAAGTGCCACATAGATTCATGAAATACATTCACTGTCAATTTCTTTATGTTTATGTTATAATGTTGTGTTTATATCTGTGCCAGTGCCTGAATTACATAAGATGAAAGAATCCATATCAAAATGTATATAATAAATAGGATAATTCTGTGGTTTTTCTGCATTAATGACCATGTAATTCATCAAATTTTATCTATAAATATTTTTGGGTTGACCAAATATAGAAATTGTGGCATAGGACATGTCTAGCTGTTTGAACTTGTGTTGTCACTGGAACTGCAGCAGGTAATGGAGCTGATGAAGTAGATGGAATTGTTATTGTAACTGTAGGAATGGGAGTGACATGGATTGCTTCCATGCTGGCCTTTTTCACCTGCACCAATTTTTCCATTTCATTCTCCATCTCTTTTAGTTGAGTTGTCAACTGAATGATGAGATTCATCATTTCATCTTTCTATCCTTCATTCTCCAAAAAATTCGTTAGTCCATGGATTCTCTATGGGAGGTAATTTTAGCTACTTCTTCAATGTAGCAATGTCTACATTCTTTTTCTAAATAAGTTCTTCAGCTGCTTTGATGTTTCTTGAATCATATCCAACCTCCATCACCAATTCTTCCAATGATTTTATTCTGTTGTCCTTAGCTTGTGAAGATGCCTCCTCTAGTTTTAGCTATGCTCTAGTTTTTTGTAGATAATTATATATATTTTGTACACTCATATCTTTGTTAGTCATAGTGGAGTAAATAACTTCTCCAGCTTGATTATTTCACTCAATTTGATATATTGTATGTAGATCTTTGCCTTGAACTTCAAATGTTGCTTTCTTATAGTCTGGTGATGAATTTGTAGCCTGCAGTGTTGGCTGCAGAAAGGTCATTTGCATCTTCTTGGTTTAATAATCAAAGGCTAAAAGAAACCCATTTTGGTCACTATGAGTCTACTTCCAATATTGGGCATAGGTGACAACTTTCAATGCCTCATTCCTCAATTTTATTTCTTTATATTTTTCCATTATATCTGTTCTTTTTCCACTGGTTTTCTTGATGAAGATACCTCTACACTATGTTGCTTCTGAATGATTTGTGTATTAGAGTTTGATGGCTAATGAGTTTCCTCTGAAACTGCTAGAGGTGCATTATATTTGACCACTTTGTTTGTATCAATGATTTCAATTGTGTCAACTATCTCTTCTTGTTCAACTACAAGGTTCAATTTGGCCTTTTTCTTATACATTACTTTGAATTTAGTATCAGTAGTGGTCTCAACAGAATGTGAACCTTCTTCTCTTTTTCTCTTTGAGTTAGTGTCTTGTGGGGTTGGAGTTTTCAAAATGGAACTAGTATCACCTTGCTTCTCTACCTCTTGCAAAGTAGTTTCCAACCACTCTGACTGGTTGGAGTACTTTTCAATTTCTAGTTTAGACTCATAGACTCATGGAAAAAAGGATTCAATTTAAATTTTACTTTTAACTTGTTGATAACCCCCAAAGGATCATACTACCATTCGAAACTACTACTGAATTTGAAATCGTGTAAACACTTTTCTGCTTATTGACCATCATTCCTATTATTGCAAATGAAAGGACCAAGCTAGTTTTTTATTTTAAACTGAGTTTTCTTCTTTGGTGACATAAAATTAACCTCATTTGACTTTTCGATCTTCCTAATGTATTCTAATGCAAATAACCTCATCGAGAGGTATTTGGGCAGCTTATATGGAGTGAGTTGAACTTTTTTTGTCACTGGAACTGCAGTAGGTAATGGAGCTGATGAAGTAGATGGAACTGCTATTGTAACTGTAGGAATGGCACTGACAAGGATTTCTTCCATGCTGGCCTTTTTCTCCTTCACCAATTTGTCCATTTCATTCTCCATCTCTTTCAGTTGAGTTGTCGACTAAATGATGAGATTCATCATTTCATCTTTCTATCCTTCATTCTCCAAAACTTCCTTACTTCATGGATGCTATGTGGGAGGTAATTTCAGCTGCTTCTTCAATGTAGCAATTTCTACATTATTTTTCTTAATAACTTCTTCAGCTTCTTTGATGTTCTTTGAGTCATATCTAACCTCCATGACCAATTCTTCCAATGATTTTATTTTGGTGTCCTTATCTTGTGAAGATTCATTCTCTAGATTTAACTATGCTATGATGTTTTATAGAGAATTATATAGTTTTTGTACACTCATATCTTTGTTAGTCATAATGGAGCAAATAATTTCTCCAGCTTGCTTATGGAACTCAATTCGATCTATTGGATGTAGATCTTTGCCTTGAAATTCAAATATTGTTTTCTTATAGTTTGCTGATGAATTTGGAGCCTGCATTGTTGGCTACAAAAAGGTCATTTTCATCTTCCTGGGTTTATAATCAAAGGCTGAAAGTAACCTGTTTTGGTCACTAGGAGTCTGTGTCCAATATTGGGCATAGGTGACAACTTTCAATGCCTCATTCCTCAATTTGATTTCCTTATATTTTTTAATTATATCATGTTCTTTGTCCCCTAGTTTTCTTGATGAATATACCTCTACACTATTTTGTTTCTGAATGATTTGTGTATTAGAGGTTGATGGCTGATGAGTTTCCTCTGAAACTACTGGAGGTGCATTATATTTGACCACTTTGTTTCTATCAATGATTTCGATTGTCTCAACTATATCTTCTTGTTCAACTACTGGATTCAATTTGGACTTTTTCTTATACATTACTTTGAATTTAGTATCAGTAGTGGTCTCAACAAAAAAATGAACCTTCTTCTCTTTGTCTCTTTGAGTTCCTGTTTTGTGGGGTTGGAGTTTGAAAAATGGAACTAGTATCACCTTGCCTCTCTACCTCTTGCAAAGTATTTTCCAACCACTCTGACTTGTTGGAGTACTTTTCAATTTCTGGTTTAGACTATTGGGAAAAAGGAGTCAATTTAAATTTTACTCTTAACTTGATGATAACTCCCAAAGGATCATACTACTATTTGAAACTACTACTGAATTTGAAATCCTATAAACATTTTTCTACTTGTTGACCAACATTCCTATTATTGAAAATGAAAGGACCAAGCTATTTTTTTATTTTAAACTAATTTTTCTTCTTTGTTGATAGAAAATTAACCTCATTTGAGTTTAGGATCTTCCTGATGTATTCTAATGAAGATAACCTCATTGGGAGGTATTTGGGAAACTTATATGGAGTGAGTTGAACTTTTGTTGTCACTAGAACTGCATTAGGTAATGGAGCTGGTGAATTAGATGGAACTGTTGTTGTAACTATAGGAATGGCACTGACAGGGATTGCTTCCATGCTAGCCTTTTTCTCTTGCACCAGTTTTTCCATTTCATTCTCCATCTCTTTTGAGTTGAGTTGTCAACGGAATGATGAGATTAATGATTTCATCTTTCTGTCCTTCATTCTCCAAAACTTCCTTACTCCGTGGATGCTCTATGGGAGGTAATTTCAGCTGCTTCTTCAATGCAGCAATGTCTGCATTCTTTTTCTTAACAAGTTCTTCATCTGCTTTGATGTTCTTTGGATCATATCCAACCTCCATGACCAATTCTTCCAGTGATTTTATTTTGTTGTCCTTAGCTTTTGAAGATGCCTTCTCTAGTTTTAACTATGCTTTGATGTTTTATAGAGAATTTTGTATTTTTTGTACACTCATATCTTTGTTTGTCATAGTGGAGTAAATAATTTCTCTAACTTGCTTATGGAACTCAATTTGATCTATTGGATGTAGATCTTTGCCTTGAACTTCAAATTTTGTTTTCTTATAACCTGCTAATGAATTTGGAGCCTGCATTGTTGATTGCAAAAAGGTCATTTTCATCTTCCTAGTTTTATAATCAAATGCTCAATGCAACCTGTTTTGGTCACTAGGAGCCTGCTTCCAATATTTGGCATAGGTAACAGCTTTCAATGCCTCATTCGTCAATTTGATTTTTTTATATTTTCCCATTATATCATGTTCTTTGTCCACTGGTTTTCTTGATTAAGATACCTCTATAGTGTGTTTTTTCTAAATGATTTGTGTATTAGAGGTTGATGGCTGATTAGTTTCTTCTGAAACTGTTGGAGGTGAATTATATTAGACCACTTTGTCTGTATCAATGATTTCAATTGTATCAATTATCTCTTCTTGTTCAACTGTTGGATTCAATTTGTACTTTTTATTATACATTAATTTGAATTTAGTATTAGTAGTGGTCTCAGTAGAATATGAAAATTCTTCTCTTTTTCTCTTTGAGTTCCTATCTTTTGGGGCTGGAGTTTGAAAAATGGAACTAGTATCACCTTTCTTCTCTACCTATTG
The DNA here is from genome assembly GCA_034641835.2 of Pinus albicaulis. Lineage (NCBI taxonomy): Eukaryota > Viridiplantae > Streptophyta > Pinopsida > Pinales > Pinaceae > Pinus > Pinus albicaulis. Next base: position 738,570,950 of record CM076570.1, on the reverse strand, counting down.
CAAAGTATTTTCCAACCACTCTGACTAGTTGGAGTACTTTTCAATTTATGGTTTAGAATAATGGAAAAAAGGAGTCAATTTAAATTTTATTCTTAACTTGATGATAACTCCCAAAGGATCATACTGCCATTTGAAACTACTGCTAAATTTGAAATCTTGTAAACACTTTTCTTCTTGTTGACTAGCATCCCTATTATTGAAAATGAAAGGACCAAGCTAGTTTTTTATTTTAAACTGAGTTTTCTTCTTTGATGACATAAAATCAACGTCATTTGAGTTTAGCATATGTCTGATGTATTCTAATTCAAATAACCTCATTGGGAGGTATTTGGGCAGCTTATATGGAGTGAGTTGACATCCATACACCCTAATTTTAGTGTGGTTCTGGTATAAGTACCAATCTCCTATTCTACTGTGTTCAGACAATTGTAAGACCTTCTTTATCTCATCACTAACTATTGGTTGAATTTTACTTCTTAGCATGTTATAATTGGATAAAAAAATGCATAAATGAAGTCCTTGTAGGTAAATTCTATGGAATCCTTTCTGATTAAGGAAGTCTAGAAGACTACAGATTAAGGGTTACCCTCTATGTTCTGTTTTTGAAGGCTAACTACAAACCTTTAAGATTGGAAGTATAGGAAGAAATGAAATAATATATATATATATATATATATATATATACTTAAACACTCCTTCCTCTAGTAATTTAACCAATTTCTCATGGATGGCATCTGATAAGTATTGAGCAAATTTAAATCTAGAAGCTGGAGGCCATCATGGGAAAAAAATGGGCAAAAAACCTAATATAGAAGCATCTACATATTCATCTATGAAGTATCCTAGAATACAAGACATCATTGTGACAATCTACCTAGTTCTCTCTGAAAAAATTAAAGCTCAGTAAGGAGGGTTATTCTTTAGGGTTTTTACTGATGGAGGAAGAAAGGTTTGGAAGATTTGAAACGTCTTGGGAAAGTCCAGCTTTAAATATAATTGAGTGAGGATTTCAATAGATAATAGGGCTTCATCAGGCTTGAGGTGGATTTGCAACATCTGGTTAATTGATTCTGTAGGGATGGTGAACAAAATATATTTGCTAGGGGTTAGTAGGGCTCTTTCATTCGGTAGATAATTGATTTGACAGAGTATGATAATCTATGGGAACTAAAAGGTTTGTAGGAATATATATTTAGGCAAATTTGATTCCCAAAGGTAGATATCATCATCCTGGTATATGGATTTATCATGGCTCCAGCAGTGGATGTCCAAGAGGTTGAAATCAGTGACTCTATCACTGATTTTGAAGTATTTGTCTGCAAGGGGAGTGTGTTCAACATCAACTACAAGAGGTTCCAGAGGGTTAAGAGTCAAAATGCCCTAGGAAGCCATAGATTTGTTTATTTTATTACTTTATTACTTTTTTGTGCTGAGGTAATGGATCATATTCTTAGGAATACCTGTGAAAAGGTGATTTTGGTATGAAAAAGTGTTTCTAGTCACAACAGAGGCTTTCTTGGTCTTATAATGATTTAAACTGGGTTTCCATAGGTTCTGGTAGCAAATAAGCTTGAATTTTGGTCTAGTTTGGCCTCAGAATAGGTTGGCACTGGTTTCTTTAGCTTGAAAATAGGTCGACAAGGCTTCCTTTGCACAAATTTCAATAGAAAATGGTGAAAATTTGTTTAAGGGTGGCCTTTAAATTTTTTAACCAATGGTAGTTAAAAATTGGGCGCGGAGGTTAAATTCAAACAAGGGAATTATTCGTCATATGGTAAAATGGTGGAATGATGGGTTATCGCACGGTAAAAAGTGGTAAAGCGGTTTTTGGGTGAGGAGTGTGATAAAATGTGGGGCTGCAACGTAGCAGGGGAGCGGGGGTGTGAAACCACCCATTTCGCAACCCGCCAATGGTTGTAAACTTCGGGTAGTTGGGGGTGTGAAAACTATCATTGTCCGTTACATCAAATAAATAGAGATATGATGGATGGACGAATAGGAAGGATTTGATAGGTGCGAAGAGGAATGAGTCATGCGAAGGAGTTTAAATATATGTGGGTCGGTTTAAATAGTGTGCTAGGATATGTAATCAGTGGGAATTAATATGAAAGGTTGGGTAAATTAAAATTGAGCTCGGGATATATATAAACCATATGTTTAAACTAATATAAAGTGGTAAATATGATATGGGATCAAGGATTTTAATATAGGGGTTTAATGAAATAAACTATAGTTTATGAAATAAAATGGGGTTGGGAAAATATATAAGTGGGATTTAATATATATGAGGTAAGTGATTATGGATGCGGGATTTTAAAAGGACGAGTTAAAAATAATTTATTGGGAAGGGATTTTTCGTAGTGGGGCCCGATGATATTTTAAACTTTTAATACTATGCAAAAAGTGGGTAATTGCATGTTTTTAATGAAAAAATGGGAATTATTAAAGGGGAAGTTAATTTCAAAGGGAAATAGATTTTCAGGAAGGATAAAGGGTTAAGATGAGGGGAAAGGGATATTTTATAAGGGGAAATGAGTTTAGAAGGAAGTTAGTAATATGAAATGAGTCAATTGATGCTTTCTATGATTGGTAACATTCTTCTACCTACCCTTCATTTACCCTAACAATTTTTCTTCATTTATTGGATGCATTTGAGCTTGTTGACCCTTTAATTTTTCTTTGATAAGAAAACTAACCTACTTCTAACCTTATAAATTCCAATGGCTCAGATTAAAATGATGAGCTCATTATTATTCTCTACCTAACTACTAATCTTCCAAGATTAAATGGTTTGGTCTGACCTTATACACTAACTATCAGCATGAAATTTAAAGCGTGAATGAATCAAGATTAATATGCTTGATCATCATGTATAGATTAATATGTTTGATCATCATTTATTGTGCCATTTTGGACAAGCTGCGCACAATTTTTATTTGCAAAAAGTAAACTAAAAGTAGTGGCATTTAAATGTGCATCACTTTCAAGATCTATTTTTACCTCTTTTTGGTGGGGTTCATACATTATATTCTTTTTTTTATCTTTTTCTTTTAGTTCTTTGATTTTTCTCTTTACATTTTTTAATATTGGAAAATATTTTTAGAAAGCAAAGTATGTATAATATTACAAGATTTTAACATAGTCAATTCAAAATTATGATGCCTATTAATATAGGACCATAACAACAATATTACAAGATTTTAACATAGTCGATTCAAAATTATGATACATATTAATATAGGACCGTAACAGATCCCATCTCTAGGCTACTTCATATTAGCTTGAAAATTTGAATCCTTCATCAATATAATTCTAAATTGCATCATAAATATAATTCTAAATTGCATTCAACGTTGTAAAAGGTTTTTAAAGTTGCGTAAAGCATTTCGGGTTGCCAATTTAACCTACCTTCACCAATTCATTTTGTCTTTCGAAAAATGCTCTCCAAATATTTTCATATAGTTTAATGATATTTACAGCCATTTATGGTTGAGGTGAAAATGTGTTTCATAATTTATGATTTTGTTGAAGCTTTTGAAGGATTTACAACAGTTTACTATGAATTCCATAAATAGATTCTTGTGAAACTAATTTTAGAATTTTGTTATGAAGAATTGAATCAAGAATATATTAAATCGATCAACATATATTATGTCAATGTATCTTTCAGATTTAGGTTTTTTTAAAAACTAATTGATTCCTTCGGTTGGGGATTTGTTTAAAATAAAATTCACCTATGTAAAATATTTACCATAAATTGTGTATAATTTACAGTTTAGTTATATTTTAAAGAAGTTAACTAGGGTTTACTATGGTGGGAATATGAGGTATGTAAATTGTTTTTGCCTATGAGTTTTACTCCATTATTTTGGAAGTGAATTTAGGAAGTAAGATAAGGGAAATTTTTTATTTCATTTACAATTTGTTATTCCATTCTTTAAAAGACTAAATCCTATTTTGGATTATGCATGTTATTATTTTATGGGACCAGCCCATCTAAAACTCTGTTATTAATCAATAATTACTTTATGATTAATGTGGTCATAGTGATTATCAGATTCTCGGTGATTTTGTAAATGATATTTTTTTATTGTTGATTAATTGCTTGTACTTGTGGTTGGTGTGAGGAGGACAATTGTCCCGTCCTCAGAATTCATGATCTCGCCCTTAGCTACGCGCCTAACCTCTATTCGCTTGGCATTTTACTTTTTTCTCTGGTGACTGTGAGGGTTTTTGACTGTTTCTCTGCGATTATGGTGGTTTGTTTTAGTGGCACTTTGACCTGTATGCGGCCACGGCTCCTGCTCTGTTTACTGGGATCTATCTGCAATCTTTAACCACCACTATGCTCTGCTAGCTGGATTTTGTTGGTGTAGTGGCTCTGTTTGTATTTCTTGCTCCATTAATAAGCTTTAGGGTTTCGATATTTTGTTCTCTGCTGTCTGCAAATGGGCTCCTCTGCCCTGAAGGTTTTGTGGGTGCTATTTGTGGTTGCTATCTCCTGAATGTATTTGTTCCTATATTTTTTTATCCTCTCGACGTATGTGTTCTATTGTTTAACTGGTTATTTGACTGTGGTATGTCAGGTTGCAGCCATCAGTGAACTCGGAATTCAACCTCAACTCGTCGGATTCACAGTGGTAAGTCCTCCTTCTATGTTTTAGTTTTTTAGTTTATTTTCCTGGTTATACTAAGAAATTTTCTCCTTCGTGAGTAGGGTTTCCTTGCTGGTTGGCGACTGGTCGAATCCTTCCTCCAGTTCAACACTGCTCTTTTGGTAGGCATATGCTTACAAACCCTCACTGTTCATTTCTCTGTCACAGGGTTTTAACTTTCTTGCAATTCTAACATTTAGGTTTGTCTTTGTAGGTGGTTTGTTGGGTGCTCCAGGTGTGGTATTTGGCTTTGTTGTTACTAGCCCAAACAAGTAGGGTATTTTGTTGTAATCACTTCTAGCAATTAACGTTTTGAGGGTATGAGCCTCGGCTCCCCTATCACTCCTCTTCTATGTTGATTTCTCTGTTAGCAGTTTGGTATGGATATTCTTCTGTCTGTAAGTGGTTTTGGGATCTATATGTGGTCGAAGCTCTTAAATTTTCAGTCAGGGTTTCTTTGTCTCTGGTCTTGGTATTCGCTGCTGGTTGTAGGGTTTCAGTACTAGGGTTTCGAACCTGTTTCCTTAGTCGACCATGCAATATATTTAATCATATCTTTGGACTACAATGATTTTTTTGGTATTTGTAATAAATTACTTGGATAATGCTCGAAAGGAAAATGTATTGTTTTACTTTGAATGATACATGTTATTTTCTTTTCCACAACGCTCAATGTATTTCTATAACTGTAGATCTTTGTCATTAATGGATGTCTCAGCTCTTGTCTGAAGCTTCGTTCATATGCATCGATGTAGTCACTCCCACTTGCTCTCGGTTGTTTCTCAAATGCCTGTAAAAATAATTATTCTTCCAGTTCTTGCCACTGTTTATAAATGCATTCAATTATGAATATAGAAATAAATGTATTTAGCTGTGAATGGATTCAGATGAATTTTCAAAATATCTTGTATGATCTTTATTCGTTTTCTGCTATGATGGAATCCAACCTTAAAAATGTCTCATTTTTTCCCTTTTGTATGATTTTTTGAACAGTTTTTAGAAACTGTCAACAGTTACATGTAGTTACAGTGGATGACTGTTAATTCCCGTTCACCTAAATTCTATACTTTATTTTAAAACAGTAACTAAAATAAATTATAATGAAATTAAAAACATAACTTGTTGTTAAGTCCTAAATGTTAAAAACTAAGGAAATCTCAAGAAAAACTCAGGTATAGTGACCTGTAAACCTGTGAGACAAACACTTTTGTATTTGTTCACCCTAAGCTGGATGTTCTTGCATCAGGCTCCCGGGGTAACAAAAATTGATGGCCCCATTCCATGAGCTCCTCCAAAGAATATCCTGCACATTGTATCTGTGCCGCGTCAAGCCACGAACTGTCCTCAATGGGTCGGTTCTTCCACTTGACAAGGTACTAAAGGTACTCTTTTCTGCGAGTTCGTTTGGCCACCTATGTGTTGAGAATTCTCTCGATCTCAAGGGGCTGAGCCAAAGGCATTTGCCTCATCCAAGAACTGCTTTCCATCTGGGTGTCCCGTTCTAGCCATGCCGAACTGTCATCTTTAGGACTGGTAGTGTATGGAAACAGATCTGCCACATTGAAGATAGGTGATATGCCTATTCCTAGGGGGTAGCTATAATTCATAGGAATTCGCAAAGAATTTACGTAGAATTTTGCAAGGGCCAATTTTTTTAAACTTCAATTTGTTGTACTCACCCTTAGGGAACCTTTCTTTGCGTAAATTTGTGAGAAAGTCATCTCCCACATTAAACTGTACCTCTCACCGTTTTAGATCTGCTTGTTGTTTATACCTCTGACTGCAGTCCTGCAACTTAGATTTTACCTGCTCATGTATGTCATTCTTTTCTTTGGCGAAATCTTCCCCGTCATCATTCCTTCTTTCCAACTATCCCAGATCTCGTAACTCATGCTCTCCGCGAGGATGCATGCCATACAAGATTTGAAAAGGACTGTATCCTGTGCTTCAATTCGGCGAATCGTTATAAGAAAATTCTGCCTGGGCAAGTACACGATCCCACATTCGTGAATTTTCTCCAATAAAACTCCGTAGTAGGTTTCCCAAGCTTCTGTTCACCACCTCCATCTACCCATCATTCTGTGTGTGATAAGGGGAGATGAAATTCAACCGTGTGTCCAACTTCTTCCATAGGGTGCGCTAGAAATGTCCTATGAACTTCACATCCCTGTCAGAGAAAATGGACTTAGGAAAACTGTGTAGTCTGACAATATCTGTGAAAAACAAGTGTGCTACGTGAGTGGCATCACTAGTTTTTCTTCAAGGAATGAAATGTGCCATTTTCGAGAACTGGTCCACTACCACCATCACAGAGTCATAACCACATTGTGTTCTTGGCAAACCTAAGACAAAGTCCAAGCTGATCGAATCCCAAGGTCTACTCGGAATAGGCAGTGGTGTGTAGAGTCCCATATTCTGATTGTGTCCTTTCGCCAACTAACACACTTTACACCTTGTTACAAATCGTTGCACATCCCTTTGCACCTTCGGCCTGTAATAAAAGTGACTGAGCTGATCTAAGGTCTTATCAATGCCGAAATGTTCGGCAAGACCTCCACTGTGCTTCTCCTAGATGATGTTCTTCCTCATCGAACAGTCGGGAAAACATAGCTGTCCTCCTTTAAACAGAAGTTTCTCCTATAAGTTGTAGTCCAGCCATGGACTATTATCTCTCAACAAAGGGTTCTGGCAGGCTTCATAAGCCTCCTTTAAATTCGCATCTTTTTTATACAAGTCTCTCAGGTGTTCAATTCCCAGCACTTGTATCGTGCTCTCCTGCAAGAGCAAAGCTCTTCTGCTCAACGCATCTGCTACCTTGTTGGCCTGTCCACTAATATGCTTCAATACAAACGTGAAACTCTGCAAGTACTCAACCCACTTTGCATGATTTTTGTTCATCTTATGCTCATGCATAACGTACTATAATGCAGAATTATCAGAAAACAAAACAAATTCATTACCCAACAAATAGTGTCTCCAATGCTTAAGTGCTTGGATGACAGCATAGAACTCCTTGTCATAAGACGAGTACTTCTGTCTGCTTTCATTCAGCTTTTCACTGAAATAAGCAACAGGTTTGTCTTCCTGGCTGAGTACGGCCCCAATGGCTATACCATTGGCATCACAATGAACTTGGAACAGTTTGTTAAAATCAGGAAACTTCAAAATCGGTCTTTCAGTGATCTTCTTCTTCAAGATCTGGAAGCTTTTTTCCGTCGCCTCAGTCCAATAGAAAGGCTGAATTTCCTTTTTGATTTTTTCCAACATAGGTGTGTAGATCTCACTGAAATTCCTTATAAACTTACGATAGAATCTTTCCAACCCATGAAAACTATGAACTTCGAACAAGCTCTTTGGGGATGGCCAGCTAATGATAGCTGCAAATTTCTCTCGGTCCATTTTCAGCTCATTCTCTGCAATCACAAAGCCCAAATAAACTAATTCCCTCTTAAAAAAGAACATTTTTTCAAATTTATCAACAACTTGTTTTGCTGCAACTTCTCTAGCACACTCCGAACATGTCGAAAATGTTCTTCTTTAGTCTTATTGAAAATCAGTATATCATCAAGATATACAATCATGAATTTTCCAATAAACTCTTTCAGCATTTTGTTCATCAGGCGCATAAAGGTACTAGGGGCGTTACTTAACCCGCATGGCATCACCAGCCACTCATACAGTCCTTCATTAGTTTTGAAAGTTTTTTTCCATTCGTCCCCCTCTCTGATTCGGATCTGGTGGTATCCACTCTTTAGATCGATTTTTGAGAAATACGCTGCCCCACTTAAGTAGTCCATCATGTCATCCATTCATGGCAATGGGAACCTGTACCTGATAGTAATCTTATTTATGGCTCTCAAATCTGTGCACATTCGCCACTCTCCTCCTTTCTTGGGAGCTAAAATTGTCAGAACTACACAGGGACTTAAACTCTCCCTTATCAACCCCTTATCCAGAAATTCCTGCACTTGTTTTCTGATCTCCTCATTGTTCTTAGGGTTCCTTCGGTATGTTGCCTTATTTGGTAAACTAGCTCTAGGTATAAAGTCTATGTGATGACCAATACTTCTCTTAGGAGGTAATTTATCTGGAAAATCATTCACTACAATGTCACTAAACTCCTGCAACATGTCCTGAATTTATTCATGAAAATCTGCAATTTCAATGTGTAACAACACTGTTTTTGGCCTCCTTACAACAACATATTTTATCTCACTATCTTCGATCTGTTTCAAAAACTCCTTTCCTCCCACCAGCAATGCTTTGACTCCACTAGTTTTTGCTGTCTCTTCCTCCTTGATGGGTACAAGCGTGTTCTTAATCCCATCCTTGACAAACTTGTAACATTTTTTCTTTCCATTATGTACTACCTTTCTGTCATACTACGATGGTCTTCCTAACAGTATGTGACACACATCCATAGGCATAATATCACAAACAACCTTATCCCTTTATTTGCCAATATGGAACTCAACCTCACATTGTTCATCAACTAATAGCTGATGTCCTTTCTGTAACCATGACACCTTGTAAGGAGTGGGGTGCTTCAACCCTTCCAATCCCAACTTCTCCACTATCTCTGTGGCAAATAGATTGTCTATGCTCCCACTGTCAATAATCAGTTTGCAGCATTTTCCGTGTGACTTACAAACTGTCCATAATAATGCCTTCCTTTGAGTTGGGTCAGTCATCTCCTTTGCTGGTTTCAGCAGTACCTTATTCAAAACTAAGGCTTCCCCTGTCTCTGGCACATTCTCTGCCTATCGGGGTGGTACCTCTGCCTCCTCCATCTGAGCAACATATGCACCTTTTTTTCTAGCCTGTTCTCCTTCAGGACACTCATAGGACTTGTACCCCCACTTGTGGCACCTGTAACACTGGATGGTAGCTCCTCTGCCTCTACCATTACTTCTTCCACACTGATATGGCTCTCCTCCCCTAGTGCTACTATCCTTCTCTGCTTTCCCTGAAGCCTTCAAGCTGCTACCTTCATCATTGTGGTTGACAGCTCTACCTCTGCCAAAGGTTCGTCCTTTCTCTCTGCCAGATCCTCCTCCACTTCTAGTATCATGTTTCTTATTTATCTTCTCCTCTGACTTCAAGGCACTCTGATAAGCCTCATCTATGGTTCTAGGTGAAATAATACTTATCTCATCCAATATTTACAGCCTTAAACCATTTACAAACCTCGCTGTTTTTTCTGGGGTGTCTTCCACGTAACCTCCTCTCAGGTTCACCCGATAGAATTCTTTGGTGTACTCCTTTATAGTCATTCCCTTGTGTTTCAAATTCTGTACCTGCCTGTACATAGCAATCTGATAGTATTTGGGTAAAAAATTACCCTTCAACTTGGCTTCCATCCTAGTCCATTTTTTGATAGGTTTCTTATTTAACCTCTTCCTCTCTGCTTATACACTATCCCACCATAAGGCTACATGCCCATTCAACCTGGTGGCATCGAATTTAACTCTCTTATCTTCAGTGATCTCCTCATAATTAAAATACTTATTCAACTCACTAAGCCAATCCAGTAGTACCTCTACTAACAAACTTCCATCATAATTCGAAAGCTCGGGCTTTGGCTTACTATTAGCTAGTAAGACTGATTTCAACAACTTGATATCAAGTCCTTCCCCATCTGATCCATCCATTGTCTCTGTAGCTTCCTCATCACTATCATCTCCTCCATTAGGATCCCTTCTTCTTCCTACTTCTACTGCCACCAAACGGGCATTTAGGATCCCTAGTCTCCTCTCTCAGTCCTTCATCTTCTACTCTCCGAATAGCTCTCCCACGACCTCGCCTTCCAACTTCCATTTCAATAAAAAAAAACTCAACCTTCTCTGATACCAAAAAATGATGGGACCAACCCTTCTTAGACTCTGCAATTAATCAATAATTAATTTATGATTAATGTGGTGATTGTGATTATCAGATTCTCGGTGATTTTGTAACTGATATTTTTTTCATTGTTGATTAATTTCTCGTACCTGTGGTTGGTGTGAGGAGGAAACCTGTCCCGTCCTCGGAATTCATGATCCTGCCCTTACCTAAGTGCCTAACCTCTGTTCACTTGCCATTTTACTTTGTTCTCTGGTGACTGAGAGGGTTTTCGATTGTTTCTTTGCGATTATGGTGGTTTTTTTTAGTGGCGCTTTGACTTGTATGTGGCCATGACTTCTGCTCTGTTTACTGGGCTCTATCTACAATATTTAACCATCGTTCTGCTCTGCTCACTGGATTCTGTTGGTGTAATGGCCCTATTTGTATTTCTTTCTCTGTCAATGAGCTCGAGGGTTTCAAGATTTGGTTCTCTACTGTCTGCAAATGGGCTCATCCGCCCTGGAGGTTTTGTGGGTGCTATTTGTGGTTGCTATCTCCTGAATGCATTTGTTCTTATACTGTTTTATCCTCTTGCCATATGCATTATGTTGTTTAACTGGTTATTTGGCTATGTTATGTCAGGTTGCAACCATCAGGGAACTTGGCATTCGACCTTAACTCGTCGGCTTCACAGTGGTAAGTCCTCCTTCTCTGCTTTAGTTTTTCAGTTGATTTTCCTGGTTATACTAAGGAATTTGCTCCTTCGTGAGCAGGTTTTCCTTGCTGGTTGGCGACCAGTCGAATTCTTCCTCCAGTTCGATGCTGCTATTTTGGTAAGCATAGGCTTACAAACCTCACCATTCATTTCTCTGTTACAGGGTTTTAACTTTCTCGCAATTCTAACATCTGGGTTTTTCTTTGTAGGTGGTTTGTTGGGCGCTCCAGGTGTGGTCTTTGGCTCTTTTGTTACTAGAAAAAACCTGTAGGGTCTTTTCCTATAGTCACTTCTAGCAATTAAGGTTTTGAGGGTATGAGCCTTGGCTCCCCTATCAGTCATCTTCTGTGTTGATTTCTCTGTTAGTAGTTTGGTATGGATACTCTTTTGTTTGTAAGTGGTTTTGGGATCTATACGTGGTTGTGGCTCTTAACTTGCCAGTCAGGGTTTCTTTCTCTCCAGTCTTGGTATTCGCTGTTGGTTGTAGGGTTTCAATACTGGGGTTTCGAACCCGTTTCCTTAGTCGAACATGTAATATATTTAATCATATCTTTGGACTGCAACAATTTTTTTGGTATTTGTAATAAACTACTTGGATAATGCTCGAAAGGAAAATGTATTGTTTCAGTTTGAATGATACCTATGATTTTCTTTGCCACAATGCTTAGCATGTTTCTATGACTATAGATATCTATCGTTAATGGATGTCTCAGCTAGTGTCTGTAGCCTCGTTCATATGCATTGATGTAGTCACTCCCACTTTCTCTCAGTTTTTTCTTAAATGCCTGTAAAAAGAATTATTCTGCCAGTTCTTGCCACTGTTTATAAAAGAATTCAATTATGAATATAGAAAGAAATGTATTTAGTTGCGAATTGATTCAAATGAATTTTCAAAATCTCTTGTATTATCTTTATTCATTTTCTGCTATGATGGAATCCAACCTTAAAAATGTCTCATTTTTTTCCCTTTTTTATGATTTGTTGAACAGTTTTTAGAAACTGTCAACAGTTACATGTAGTTACATTGGATAACTGTTAATTCTCATTCACCTAAATTCTGTACTTAATTTTAAAATAGTAACTAAAAAGAAATTATAATGAAATTAAAAACATAACTTGTTGTTAAGTCCTAAATGCTAAAAACTAAGGAAATATAAAGAAAAACTCAGGTACAGTGACCTGTAAACCTGTGAGACAAACACTTTTGCATTTTTTCACCCTGAGCTGGATGCTCCTGCATCATTATTTATGGAACAATTTTAATCTCGATTAAATTATTTCTATGGAAGAGTATATGAGGATATTTTTACAATCAGTGAAGAGAATAATGCATAGAGTCCTCAAGTTCAAATTCAAAGGGAAAGAACTAAAGTTATGAACCATATGTGAGAGACAAGAAACCTTTTTGAATAATGATTTTCGAAATTAATATCTCTTTTCTTTTAACTAAGTAGTTAAGGAACATTTATCAAAATTTTTGTATAAAATACCTTTATTTTCTCATTTGAAAGTGGTTAGCTTCAAGGAAATTAGAGTTATCCTTTAGGATTCGATTACACCTATTTTATGAATCAAGCTGCAGATATTTTGGAGGCTCTATTATATGTATTTCTGAGTAATTATTTTTTTGTGTCTTTGTCTTCACTTATTTTTGTTATGTGTTTCTGATTTAAATCTGTTTGTTGTTATTTGACATGATCAATTGTAGCCATTTGAGGTTTATTGATTCATATATTGTCATTTATATGCACATTATCTGTAATATATGTATTAAAGTATTTAATTGAATTCTTGTTTGCTTGGATGCACTAGAACATGAAACTTGTCTAATTACAATAGTTATTTTAAATTTCATATCAATGCAAACTTTCAATTTTATTCCTATTTTCTTTAGTTACCTCTACCATTTTACTTTGAGAAGATTAACAAAATAATAATTGACTTGGTCATTGTCGTTTGTTGTTATAGTTAATGAATTTTTTCATTTCAATATATACTATTACAGATTGCGTGATTTATGATATTTGTTTATGCATTGTTGAGAATCAATAAAATACATTATATTGATTTTTACCCCACTAGTATTATGGAAAATAGTCTAATACTCGAAATGTTGGAGTACTTTATGTTCGTATTTTTTAATTTTTTTCTTTTAATTTTATTTTGTTTCAATTTTTATTTATGTGTTATTGTCAATTATTTAGATTGCATATTTGAATTATTATTTCAACTTGCAGGTCCTTTGTTATTATAAGTCTCATTTTCACCTAGAGCTTGACCACTTGTTCCTTCAAAACGTCCATATCAATAACCTAGAGTTATTTATTTTCTTGAATAGAATGTCTCTTTAATTAACATCATTAACATGGAATAACCCCAATGGTGAAAGGGAAGTTAAAACTTGTTACCTAAACCGAGAGGATCTTGGATCCTCAGTGAATGTCTTCTCGGGTTGCTCTTAGTTACTAGGACAATTCAAGTAAGAACATTCTTCTAGCACCGTTACTGTGGAACGAAGGTCTAGGTTTCATTTCCTCTGATAACTAAATGATGATTAAATTTTTTACTTATTGGTGGACAAGATCATGACTGTATGAACCTTAAATGATTTATAGTAATTTTTTTTTGTTTATTTCTTCACCTGACAAATCTTTGCTTCTTTGACTTGTTCATTTTTGTTTCAATGGCTTCTTCATGGATGTCTTTGCATTTTTCTCCTTTTAAGTTTTCTGAAATTGTAGTTTCTCCACATATGTTACCAAACATAGACATATGGGATGCTTACCTACCCCATTTTCGTGATGATCAAGATGATGATCCACTACAATACCTCATATAATTTCATAATTGCATTCTAGAGATGGGAGTACACCAACAGGGTGTTCTCATGAAACTCTTCATGATTCCATTGGAAGGAAATGCTCAAAAATGGTATAGAAAACACCCTTATGGTACGATTTCTTCTTTAAAATAATTTCATACAAGATTTTGTAACTATTGTGAATGTATGTATCATGCAAGGTCACTTGTATGTATCCTACAAGATCACTCGATTTTCTCTGTTGTGAATATTTTAATCAAAATAACCGTGAAAAAGAATATGATGACAGAAATGAAGAAACTAAAAGAGAATATGAATATGAAACAGAAAATAACATTAATGAATCTATCTTTTAAAACCTTAAAAAATCATCTTCTATTGTATATGTTAATGAATAAAACATCTTATTGTGAAAACTTGAAGGTCATGAACAATACACTTTTCCCTCATTAACAAAATAACATACAAAAAATTTAGGTATTAAGAATTCTCAAGATTCTATAGCGCTTATTGGTTATAATTAATCTTGGGTAGAAGATAATAATAGCAATAATTATTATAAAGGAGAGGTTACATATGAAATATTATATCCTATATCTAACCAATTATGGCATTGTCTTACACACTTCTAAAGGTTCTCAAAAACTTGTTTGTGATAGCTATCAAGAAAGTGAATCTCATGTTAATGATAAGGTTACGAGTGCACATGAAAAATCTAATGATTTTAATGAAATTTTTTTACCTTCCCTTGGTATTTTGAATGAATGCTTGAATAAACTAGTTGTAGAATTTACCTTTGATCATCGAGAAAGCCTTGAAGAATCTAATAATTTAACCATTCATAATAAATCTAATCGTTCTTCATTTGATTATCTTAATGGTATTGTTTTTAAAGACGGTAAACCATGGAATATTGAAGAAGAAATTGTACCCACAAAATTATCAACGTTACATATTTATGCCTATGCAGATCAATCATCAATAGTAGAAGATCTTTTTCCATCCAATGAAATGGCATATACTGATATCTTTAGTAATGATAATTTCATTGCACATGAGAGTCATGTCAATTTTTTGAATCCACCCATATACGATGAATATGAATATCAATAATTGACTTCTCCTCATCATATTGAATTAAATGACGACCTATTTATGAGTCTAAATTCATCATCATTTTTTTATTTCAATTCTTTAGATAAAGATGAAATGTTAAGTATAATCATTTAACTAATTTCACATCATTACATGGTAGTGAACCTATTTATAATGACCATATTATAATACAAGAGGATTATACCTTGGACATTATGGTTCTTAATATGTTGAATTTTATCATTATTTATTTATTTTTGAAAGTGGACATGACTAAATCAATGGAAATACAGGGTAGCCATGAGGTAAAGATACAAGAACATCCTTTTCATAAGAAGTTTGTTGATACTTCAATATTCTTTCCATCAGTTGTTCATATAGTGCTAAATTTTTTGTTGAAACATGGATGAGTGAATATTTGAAACGGTTTATTCCTATTTTCAACCAAGCATGAGCATATTTATTGAAGGCCTGGTAAAATAATTTATCCCCTACTTCTTTTAGAAATTTAATATGTTATTATTATTGATCAAAATGAGGCCTGAAATCAAGAAGTTTTCCATTGACAATATTTCAATTTGGTTACATTGTATTTTCAACTTCATTGAATAATATTTTCATTGAGGCATATTATATATAAACCTTGTACATAAATAAGCTTTTGTTTACCTACGATGCTTAGGTTAAGAATGAATAAAGATGAAATTATTTATGTATTAAAGAAAACTTAGATGATCATAGATAGAACAGAATATAGATATATGAGTACTTAGTATGCATCATATTAACAAGTTTTTAATACTTATTTAATTACTTTGTTTGTAAACCGAGGTTGAGGGGTAATTGTCTTTCTAAGGGATAATATATCAATTTTTTTAATAATTTCAACTTCATATTAAACATTCCTCACTGCATATTTCCTCTCATATTTGTTACACATGACTACCAGGAGGGATCACATTAATTCACAAATAATAGACCTATAAGCATAACATTTGGCTTTCATAAAATTCAATTTAAACTTTGGTAGGAGTAGGTACATTATAACCATGCATGAGACCTTCTCCTATCACCATAATACACTAGGGACAGGAACCTACATTTTCTTTGGTGGGGCATGCTTCTATCTCCATTTGGGCTATGGACGCTAGATGGTAGTGGAGCAAGATCAGTGGTGCTAGATTAAAATCTAGTGTGTAATCCTCTCCCTAGATATTTTCTATACAGGAAAATTCTCACGGGGTATGTTCACATTGTTATCAAGGCTATGGACACCTGCTAGAAGCAGAGCAAGGTCAGTGGTAGTGGAATAAGTATAATGTGTAATCCTCTCATCCTTTGAATGTTATATATTATAAATAAATTGAAAGAAGGCTTCTAACATGAAGAACAAAAAACAATCCAAAAATTCCTTACCTTAGGATAGTGGACAACTTCACCGGGACTATGGATGCTCGTTGGAAGCATAGCGACATCCGATTTTGGAAACATGTATTATGCACAAAAAAATCAAAAAAATCCCTGATCACTAGATTAGTTAGTTTCAATAAAATATTACTCATAAATGGAAGTGATTATTTGGATCTTAATTAGTTCTATGATTTATGAAATTTCCTGATAATTAACTGTAAACAAGTGTGACTTGTATATGGTATTTAATGTTGTTGTGAAGAATGAGACATACTAATTTATGACCATGTTCCATAAATCATTGCCAAAATTACTTATATGCAATGAGTATACAAACAAATGTCTTATATATATGTGAATAACCATTTGAACTTGTTAATTTTTACATACTAATGCCTCATGTGAGTTGTATTTACTTCATTCTCACTATTGATCAACTAAAACTTTAATATGTCAATAATTTGCTTCTATTGCATTATGTTTTAGTATTTTAGTTTTCTTGTTCCTCATGAATCGACTCCATACCCAATGAAGGACAATCAATATGCTGTTATTAGTGGCTTGTAAGTAGACACCATCCCCAGTTGGAGTGAGATGTCGGTGCTTGATCCAACCCTTTTCAAAAATTCGAACTTCACCAGACTTTTCCTATTTCCATCGACCAAATTTAACCTCCCGAGATCACATTCAACTGCTTATCATTTAATCCTAGTTATATAAAAAAAAGAAAAAATTAGTAAAATAGATCACAATGTGATTTAAAGAACTAGGTATGAGGTTAATGAAATAAGTGACAATAAATAAGAATCGTTGCATCCATAGATACACATATGTATTGTTTTATTATTTTATTATGGTTTAAATTTTATTTATTACATATAAAACATAATAATTAAATGTTAACTAATGAATATCACTAAAATATGATTAACATTTTTTTTAAACTAAGAACTCCTAAAAATGGGCAAATAATGTCACAAAAAGGAGAAATTAAATATACAAATGAATTATTTATTATATGTCCATATATTTAGGAGGGTTGATTTTCCTAAAAGAATGTATATATATTCGTAATGAATAGGATATCACGAATATTAAATCCCTATTTTTACCTCATATGATATTACCATTAATCTCATCATAAATTAATCACCAAATTTTAACCTTCCCATTTATTTATAGATATCTAAGTCTTAGGTACAAAACAAAGTTCAAAAGGCATTTATTCAACTTTTATTATAAATTCTAAAAATTATATAAATAATATAAACCATGTTTACTAACATTGTGGGCCTCTCTTTCTACTATTCGAAAGTGTTTCAAATCGCCAATCAAACTAATGCTAAAACCTATGTATTTACACACTGATGATGCAATTCAAAAGATTTATTTTTCTTAATTGGAAATAGAAATATTTGACTTATGTATGGAAAATGTGGAAACTTTAATTTATTTTTCTTTGTCTTTCCACTATCTGGAAGGTTTAACGTTTTTCATTATAAATCCTAAACAAAGTGAAAATTTAAAATCACTTGTTAAAAGGAGCGACTTTAAATATCTAAATAATTTATTAGAGTATTATAACATTCTATCAAAATCATTCACAAAAGACGTGAAACATACGGAAACGAAAGCTAAAACTTTTACCATACCATATTTTATTAAATGCAGAGTTGCATCGAAAACTATGCACGAGTGTGAAGACTTAATCTAGATATTTTAACTAAGTCTAGAATTATCATTTCAATGAAACATAGTAAGAAGGAAAATATTCTAATTCTAGCTCAACATTTATTTAATGATAGCATATAAGTAAAATTTATTTGTAACATATTAAACAAGTAAGAAATTTCATTGCATCAATTTAAATAAGAAATCAACAATCGAAGAATACATGTATCAATGGTTGGGTTAAGATTATCTTGATTTTGTTGAGACGTTCTTACTAGGCTATCCGACTGGATTTACCTCCCAGCCAACTAGGAATGATTTCCTAGCCCAGAGAACCTCCTCAGGCTCCCTAGTCGTCCGAACCCAAGTCCAACCAGTTGTAGTGTCTCCAAGTTAGAATCAAATCCCTCCAATATATATTTTGATGCCTCTCATTTTCTCTCCATTCTATTTCTCCACATTCCTCCTTCAAAACAAATTTCTCCAATGCCAAACAAAGACCAAATATCCTCCCCCTCTCCTCTCATCTTCCTTCCCTTTTATGTCTCTTCCCCTTATCCACCTCAACTACTTACCATTAATTCCACGACTACCCTCTCATCCTTTTAATTTTTTAACCTCAACTTTCTTAGCATATATTATCCAAAAGTAGATATGGATATAGATATTTTATTCAAAAATAAATGGAAGAATACCATACCTTATCTAAATGTAGATTTGAGAAGACATATTGGGTATACAAAATCTAGATTTTTTATTTGTAAATAAATGAGAGAAGACCATACCCATGGAAAATTTTAGGGGCGAATTTTAGCCCAAAGGAGAAATTTAAAGGGTTTTAGATTTTAGTGGGGCGAATTTTTTATATAAAACCTTTTTGTATAGTTTTGTATAATTAGCCCCAAAATTATTTTAAAAATAAATAATTATTATGCTTTAGCCCAAAAAAATAAGAGCGCATAAAACATGAAATGTTGGATTCAGCTCCGCATTTACTGCTCTGGACAGTTTTGATTTGTATTCGCCCCCAATTTACTAGGTTGGAGGGTTTTGGAACTCCATTCGCCCCCAATATACAGTATGGATGCAGGGTAAAGCTTGCCTTTGCCCTAGAGTCGACAATGGAGTCTTCTTCTAGGTCTGGAGTAAGACTAGGGAGTAGTTTAGTTAGGTTAGTTTTGTAGCTTCTGTGAATAAAGTGATTTTCTGTAGTGGTCATAGCAGAGTTTTCTTTCAGATATGGTGTGAATACAGTAGTGGGTTTGACGGTTAGATCTTGTAATTTATATTTTTTATATGATGTATTGCAGGTTATAACATACATTTTTTAGAGTTCTCTCTAAGTATTCCATGTCAACTTTCAGGGTTTCATATATGTCTGCGGTGAACTATTACCATGAATTCAAAATCTTAACAATATCCACATTATCCGTGTTCAAAAGAGAATTTTGGCTTCACGACAATGTTGGCAGGCTAAAAATTATCTACAATTTCATTACTACAATTCTCAGAAAAATAAGAAAGCTTAAGGCCTCTCCCTTGGCAAGACGCATGCCTAAAAGGCCTTTGTTTGAGCAGCCACAGCCTCTAGGAGGCCTATCCCTCCTATCTGCAGCCCCTAGAGGGGTTTTTCTTCTAGCCGAAACCGTATTTGGGCATTTTTCTAATTGTTATAGTCTTGTATTAGCTTACTTGTAGGGTTTAACACTTGATTTTGATACTAATATTTGTTTTGCAGGCCTATGGTAAGTTTGGCTGGGGTTTCAAGTGTTTTCTTGTCTCATGGTATCATTGATTTCTGCTATGTTGAGCTAACAATTGGTTTTTTAGGCTTTATAACTGATTGACGGAGATTTCAAGGGCTAAAGCCCTCTCTAGTCTACAAACCAGCCCTAGAGCCCCAAAATTCAGTCAACAAAGGTCCGATATATCATTTTTTCAAGCTAATATTTGCGTTGCAGGTATTTTAGGAAGCTTTAGTGCATAAGGGAAACTCATTTGTTCATCTGTTGTAGGCCTAGGGTTTATACCTCTAGTCTATCCTTTCCTCACTTTCGGCACAAATCGGATACGAGGCATCAGGACGGTGGTAAAAATCTTCAAATCAAGAATACACATCCTAAAACTCATTAAAAAATGCTCATAATCATCACACATTTAATCTCAAGTAATAAGAAAGATTTATGTCATTGAATTTATGGTGTTCTATGTGATTTTGGAGGACTGTCATATTGTTTATAAGGTCTGATATACGCTTTTATAATTCTGATATAAGTCATAACAGTGGTAAGAAGGACATAATAGAAACCTCTAAATTGATAAGAACTCATCTTGCGGCTTTGGTGCATCATCTCTCTTTAAGTTATTGGCAAATTAATTTTGTGGTTGGGCTATTCATTGTGGAAATATATTGAAATAAAGTGATTGTTGTCTTGCTGATCATTCCTCGCTTCCCCCATGTCTTGCATTGCATCATTGGCATAGTCTTGCTTTTGTCTCTATTTACATCTGATGGTTGCATATAAGTTCCCCTAAACTAACAACAAAGTGTTAAAGTGATTTCTTGTATAAGTGGCTCATATTCTAGTTGGTAATTTCATTTGAAGATCACTGTTAGCAATCTCTATAGATGATAATTTGCTTTCACAATAGGCATTGGTTAAAACGGTGAATCTAATTTCATATATTTGATGTAAGAAGCTTGAATGTTTGCTAATGATCTAAAGTTCTTCTGCCCTGTACTCTAAAGGAAATTAAAAGCAAAAAGGGCGGGATATGGTAGTAATTCAAGTAGAGTGCATAAAGCATCCACGATCTGATCTTCCAATGCATGATTAAATGACTATCATTGCAGTGTTTTGATACAACACCCTTGTGACAATAACCTTTTGTATGAAAATAATCCTAAAGTCTTCATGATAGTCCTCCTGTGGGCCTAACTAAAGTATACCTGCGGTGAGTAAGTTCTGAAGATCATACAGTTTCGCTAAGCACAAAGATCTTCTAGAGTTTGTTGGCATGATATTATAGTCATTGACACTGTCTTGAATGAGTGGTTTGCAGAACAATACCAACAACCTGAAGGGATAAAAGGCATCAAAAATTCTAAACCTTGTGGTATATTGTGGTATAAAAGGCCTTTGTTTGAGCAGCCACAGCCTCTAGGAGGCCTATCCCTCCTATCTGCAGCCCCTAGAGGGGTTTTTCTTCTAGCCGAAACCGTATTTGGGCATTTTTCTAATTGTTATAGTCTTGTATTAGCTTACTTGTAGGGTTTAACACTTGATTTTGATACTAATATTTGTTTTGCAGGCCTATGGTAAGTTTGGCTGGGGTTTCAAGTGTTTTCTTGTCTCATGGTATCATTGATTTCTGCTATGTTGAGCTAACAATTGGTTTTTTAGGCTTTATAACTGATTGACGGAGATTTCAAGGGCTAAAGCCCTCTCTAGTCTACAAACCAGCCCTAGAGCCCCAAAATTCAGTCAACAAAGGTCCGATATATCATTTTTTCAAGCTAATATTTGCGTTGCAGGTATTTTAGGAAGCTTTAGTGCATAAGGGAAACTCATTTGTTCATCCACAATGCCCTTAGGCCTAGGGGTTTTCTCTCTAATCCTATCATTTTCCTCACTTTTTAAAATCAGATCTGAAGGCATCTCATAACAGTGGTAAAATCTCTGAATTCACATCCTAAAAATCATTAACAAATGTTCATAATGATCACACATTTAATCACAAGTAATAATAAAGATTTATGTCATTGCGTTTATGGTGTTCTATGTGATTTTGGAGGACTGCCATATTGTTTATAAGGTCTGATATACACTTTTATAATTCTGATATAAGTCATAACAGTCGTAAGAAGGACATAATAGAAACCTCTAAATTGATAAGAACTCATCTTGCGGCTTTGGTGCATCATCTCTCTTACTTTAAGTTATTGGAAAAGTAATTTTGTGGTTGGGCTAATCATTGTGGAAATATATTGAAATAAAGTGATTGTTGTCTTGCTGATCATTCCTCGCTTCTCCCATGTCTTGCATTGCATCATTGGCATAGTCTTGATTTTGTCTCTATTTGCATTTGATGGTTGCATATAAGTGCCCCTAAACTAACAACAAAGTGTTAAAGTGATTGCTTGTATAAGTGGCTCATATTCTAGTTGGTAATTTCATTTGAAGATCACTGTTAGCAATCTCTATAGATGATAATTGTGCTCTCACAATAGGCATTGGTTAAAATGGTGAATCTAATTGCATATATTTGATGTAAGAAGCTTGAATGTTTGCTAATGATATAAATTTCTTCTACCCTGTACTCTAAAGGAAATTAAAAGAAAAAAGGGCACGATATGGTAGTAATTCAAATAGAGTGCATAGAGAATCCACGATCTGATCTTCCAATGCATGATTAAATGACTATAATTGCAGTGTTTTGATACAACACCCTTGTGAAAATAACCTTTTGTATGACAATAATCCTAAAGTCTTCATGATAGTCCTCCTGTGGGCCTAACTGAAGTATACCTGCGGTGAGTAAGTTCTGAAGATTATACAGTTTCGCTAAGCACAAAGATCTTCTAGAGTTTGTTGGCATGATATTATAGTCATTGACACTATCTTGAATGAGTGGTTTGTAGAGAAAGACCAACAACCTGAAGGGATCCTAAAAGGCATCAAAAATTCTAAACCTTGTGGTATAATGTTGACAGCAAGAAGCTTCAGAAAAAAAAGGCATCATCACACTTAAGGTATAATTCTCATTGACATATGCAAAACAGAGAATAGTAGGCAGGTTGCTTCAGATGCATTTGATCAATGTATGATACTAGCTGATATAACTTGACCAGAGAATTTAATTTTGTTTGAACAGAGATGTTAGAGGCACCATTGAGAGTGATGATGACAATATTCAATAAGAACTTTAATGACTAAGAGAGCTTGATGAGTTTAGCAATAGAAATCAGATAGGCTAATCAGCATAGTGTTTTTAGGATACAGGTTTATTACTATAACAACACAGAAGAACAAGTTGTAAAAGCATATTCAACACTAACTAACCACTAACTAGCTTGAAACTGTAGAGACAATTCAACCGAAAGTAACCCAACGGCTACTAACCTGTGCCTTCCTATAAACGCTCTAAAGGATTTTCAAATGCCAAATTAGCCCATTCATCAATGAGGACACTTTTTATATAAAAAGATCCTCTTTATACTAGATCTGTAATCAATGAACTGGCAGCTTAGTAAAACCCCATAATCTTTACCTAATGATAATAGCCTAAGTGACAATCTGCGTGGAATTGGTTATCCAAAGGTCTCGAATGCATTACAATTGTAATCGGTTATTGCTTCCCAGAAAATATTTCAGCTATTGATAATAGAAACTTGCAAAAGCTTGAGCACAAGCCCAAAAATATGGTTTCTATCAGGAGTCTTGAGAACATGTTCTAAAAAGTCGGAGGGATGCACCGAAAACATCGATCTGCCATCACTAAACTATGCAACACAAGCCCGGTTTTTGCAACTCAGGTACTCTAGAAAATGGGAGTTACAGCTCTAGTATTACTACATTATAATCCAAATGAAGTTATATATAGTATTATGAAGTTTATATATAGTATGTACAAGCAAATTGCAATAAAGGAAACAGCTATAATCAATACAGTTTTCATGTGAGTGAAGTTTGCAGGCACAACGATTGAGGTAAATAGGCATTGCAATAACCACAACCTCCTCCATAATGGAAGTGTTCACTGTTTACTCTTGCCTTGGCCTAAAAAGGACTATGGAAGCTATATAAGTTACATAAGAATGGCTTAACACCTGCTGCCAAGATGAATAACTTATTATAATCATGGCTTAGCGACTATGAAAAAGATGATGAATAATAAAGATGTACAGCTCTGAGATCCATTTTGTGTATGGTGCCCATATTAAAATGTGGAATATTATTAGCACACATTATATGCTAAATTACAAGGCTCCTATTAACTATACTATAAAATTAGATCCCTAAATTTTGATATCAATTAATCAAAGGTTGCTGCATAATGGAAGCCTTTACTCCTGCCTTGGCCCATAAAGGTTTTTGGAAGCTAAATAGGTTACATAGAAATGGCTTAACAATACCTGGTGGCAAGATGAATAACTTATTATAATAATGGCTAAGTAACTATGACAAATATGCTCACTAATAGACCTGTACAACTACTTAGTACTAATGTAATCACATCAAGAGTTTTTAAGCCCAAGTACTTAAATTCATCTGCGAGCTTTAATGGACACTAAACACAACTCTCTATAGAATGCACATTCCAATTGACATTATTTAAACACAAATAGCAAGAAACATAAATTCTCCTAATAGAATTTAAACGCAAATAGCAAGAAACAAAAATTCTTGTAATGGAAGAATGTAAGTTATCAAGGTTTTCGCCCCTTTGACTTTTTTGCACCTTATGCTTAGCCTCAAGGATGAGGCAAGAAGTTGGTTTAATGAATTGAGAAGAGATGTTCCAACAAATAAAATGATATTATCATATCATAAGACACATTGAAAAAACTTCCACACCACTCTAGCAATACTGCAATATGATAAATCAAGAAGAACAAGACAACTACGATCATCCTATTGAAAATGGGATAGAATCAAGTCTTGAAAATACTGAAGTGTGTGTTAAATTATATAGGATGGACATGTAGGAAAACACATGGATTCATATTTTAGCAGCCTCTATATTGCTTTGAGGAAACAGGTCCGAGCTTCATTCCTATCATAATTAAGTTACAGGTACACAGCCTAAAAATGCAGAGAGCCAGCGCTGCCGAGGACAATTTAAGAGCAGTAAAACAAAAAGATACATCTAAGCAACTTCAAGTATATTTTGCAGAGCCTGTTGTACATGTACTAACTTTCAAGGAAATAAAACCAAGAAATGTGTTATTGGATGTAGACATGGTTGGCCATGTAACAGATTTTGGGATTGCAAAATTAATTGGTGCAACTTTCAATGATTCACTTACTTCAACAATTTCTTTAAAAGGATTTGTGGGCTACATTCCTCTAGGTATGGATTTTTTAAAACATTATGTTTATTTTTTTTTTCTTAATAAAAATCTTGAATAGAGTTGTCTGTAATTTTTAATCAAGGTTCTCTTGAATGCAGAGTATGGATTGGGTGAGAAGGTTTCCAGTGAAGGGGATGTTTATATTTTTGTCATTTTGTTATTGGAAATGATTACTAGAAAAATACCGACAAGTGACATGTTTGTAGGATACTTGAACTTGCATAAATGGGTGAACTTAGCATTTCCAGATAGATTCAAGGAGGTAATTGAGAATAATCTCTTGAGGAAAATGGATGGAGATGAAATTGGGGAAAATTTGCATATAAGTGCATACTTTCTTTCCTAAATGTTGGTTTGTTATGCTCAAAAGATTCAGCTCGAGAACGTCCAACTATGAGAGATGTGTCAACTATGTGATTTGGTGGGAAATAGAAACTATGAGAGATGTATCAACTATGTTCGAGATTTTTAGAGAGGATTTGGTGGGAAATAGAAACTATGAGAGATGTATCAACTATGTTGGAGAGTCTTAGAGAGGATTTGGTGGGAAATAGCATTGTTTCAAGGAGTTTAAAACAAAGCATATCTGATTTTCTTGCCAATAGTAACTACAATACAATAAAGGATAATGCAGTGGCATCAAATGATGCTAGTTGTACATTTTAGTTTCTAGAGATGTCAATTGCAAAAGATTTGTAATCTTCCAATTGCAGGTATGTATATTATTTCAGTAGTTGAAGTATTTTGACATTAATGTACTACTTGAGCAATATTTTTCAACATGAAAACTACATGCTTTTGTAATTCCATATTTTTAATGAGATTGCAGAACTATATAAGTCTTCATGTATTTCAATAGTCCATACATTAATGAACTCAAGAAAAGGTTGTATAGATTCATCTCATGAAAATTCATTTTGATATTCTTGAGCATCTCCTAAATTGGTGGGAGTTGCCTATGAAATTATTGCTCTTTGAGGCTTGTTTTTTGTCAAAGCTTTTACATATTCCATATATAATATGTACCCATCCCTTAAATATTCATAAGGTAGAAATTCATGAGGAAAGAAAAATAAATAAATAAATAAACTATGTTGGAAAAATCTAAAAGGTTCACGTGAATGTCGCGCACGATTGATATCTACTTGACTTGCATACCATGCAATCTATTCTTAGCTCCTCAATACTGTATAAGTATGAGAACCAACACTAAGGGAGAAGAGTGTATATGCAAGCACCCTTAAATTCTAGGTAGAATCTTTGGTTATGAGTCTATTCTAAGTATTGGGCATCAACATTAGCATGACCAAAGATTAGGTGAGAGCTATTATCTATTCACTTGGTTATTTTACCATGATACAATTTCGGATTGTTCTTTTTTTTATAGAGGTGGACCTGCGACTATAGAGAACATTAGGCCTTGGAGCTAGGAATATAAAAATATACCTCAAGGTTATCATTAATGTTGTCACTATTTACTAAATGTAGATCTATATTCTCCCCTGCACAAAAATAAAATACAATATGTATGCTTATGGATATGTTTTGCATTCTTAATAAGATTTTGTCATTCTAATTAAGGTTGAGTTATTATATTAATGATTAGGCCTTGGAGCTAGAAATATAACAATATACCTCAAGGTTATCATTAATGTTGTCACTACTTACAACATACCTCCTCCATAATGGAAATGTTCACTGTTTACTCTTGCCTTGGCCTAAAAAGGACTGTGGAAGCTATATAAGTTACATAAGAATGGCTTAACACCTGCTGGCAAGATGAATAACTTATTATAGTCATGGCTTGCCCACTATGCAAAAGATGATGAATAATAAACATGTACAGCTCTGAGATCCATTTTGTGTATGGTGCCCATATTAAAATGTGGAATATTATTAGCACACATTATATGCTAAATTACAAGGCTCCTATTAACTATACTATAAAATTAGATCCCTAAATTTTGATATCAATTAATCAAAGGTTGCTGCATAATGGAAGCCTTTACTCCTGCCTTGGCCCATAAAGGTTTTTGGAAGCTAAATAGGTTACATAGAAATGGCTTAATAATACCTGGTGGCAAGATGAATAACTTATTATAATAATGGCTAAGTAACTATGAAAAATATGCTCACTAATAGACCTGTACAGCTACTTAGTACTAATGTTTTTAAATCTACATTTACAAGTTCGCAAGATTTACAGTACTCCGTGTGATTTGGAAGTCCTCCCTTCATTTCAAATAATCACGTCGAGAGTTTTTAAGCCCAAGTACTTAAATTCATATGCGAGCTTTAATGGACACTAAACAAAAATCTCTATATAATGCACATTCCAATTGACATTATTTAAATGAAAATAGCAAGAAACATAAATTCTCCTAATGGAATTTAAATGCAAACAGAAAGAAACATGAATTATCCTAATGGAATTTAAACGCAAATTGCAAGAAACATAAATTCTTGTAATGGAAGAATGTAAGTTACCGAGGTTTTCGCCCCTTTGAATTTTTTGCACCCTATGCTTAGCCTCAAGGATAAGGCAAGAAGTTGGTTTAATGGATTGAGAAGAAAAGTTCCAACAAATAAAATGATATTATCATACCATAAGACACATTGAAAAGCCTTCCACACCACTAATTATAGGGACTAGACATGTTTATTGACTACATAGTCTTTTGTCTTTTCTCTGTCAAGCTCAATAAAAAGTTAAAACCTATAAATTGCTATGGGAAATTCATAAATACCCTCAATTATTAATCAAGTACATAACTTTGTTGGATGTGAAAATGCTGAACTTTGTGTTAAATTATTTTTTTAATTAGCCCATTCATCAACGAGGACACTTTTTATATAACAAGCTCCTCTTTATACTAGATCTGTAATCAATGACTATGGACATTTGGAGCAGTGGTGGTGGAAACTGTAGTTGTGAATGGTGGCAATAATTGCAGGAGCAATAATGGTGTATGGTAGCAGCCATTCACATCTTTGTCTAGCAGTTGGAGCAATGCAAGTTCATGTAGCACCTTTATGTTGGCACCTTTGGGTACCCCTTGGAAGTCTGGCAGCTAGGAGTAAAAAAGTGCATGGCCTGGGAATCCATCTTTATAGTGGGAATCCATCTTTTGGACAAATGGTAGACCTAGGAATAATTTGTCTCACCTTCCTTTACTTGAATGAAGAATGCTACACTTTGTAATCTTGATAATTGCATGAACGCCACATATAATGAAGAAAAAAATATCTTAAAATATAAATTTCAAATTTGGAAAATAACATTAATAGATACTCTTATTTTATTTGTGTAACTATAAACTACAACTAAATTCAAACATATAAATTACGACTAAATTCAAACATAAAAAAATGAAAGGAGATGACAGTTGACTAGCCCATACGCGCAATGTCATATGCTTCACTCTAGAAAAACTAAAAGTCAGCTGGAATCTGATCACCCATGCATTGAGGATACCAAACAAAACTATTTAAAAATTATACTCAAATGTTGGAGGAAGGAAAATGCCTGCTACTAACAAAAATGGAATCATGTATTGAATTAAAAATAAATAAAATGGAATCATATATTGAATTGAAAAAGAGTGAGTAAATAAACTGGAAGCATATATTGAATTAAAAATGAGTAAAATAGAAGGATAGGAAGACTACAAACTAAAATGATACGAAACAAACTTAAATGAATGGCACATCATAACAAGGATATAAATGATTAAATTAGGGCTCTCTAAATATAAAAAATACTAGTTTAGATTAAGTTTTCATTTCATGCATGCTAATGGATATAATTGGTATATATTTCTATTCTATATAGTGATAATCTGATTATTTGTATATATTGCTATTCTATAGTGATAATCTGATTTGTATATACTACTATTCTATATAATGATAATCTGAGATGAATTACATAGATGGTATTACTCCAATACATGAACAAAGAAAAAATTGTATTACTGCATACATGAACTGAACTTCGTATCTTAGTTTACTAGGACAAAATTAGATAAACTATTTACCATGAAATTATAGCAGAATCTAAGCTTAATAACTACAAAAACTTATTCATTCTTCATGGAACATGTTTCTATCAATTCACCAGAAAGGCTTCGTTGCATTTTTCACAGTTGCCCTCATATTTTTCTGCTATAATTACATTTGAGTCAGAAAATCTTTTCAAACCCAGAAGTTGTTTCAGGAAGCCCAACTCATGGATATATTGGGAGCATCTTGGTAGTGTAAGTGTCATTGTTTGCAATGAAGGAGTACTTCTGAATAGGCAATCAAGCAGATCAATTTCCTCCTTGTAAAAATTTGAAACATCTACATGAACTTTCTTTAGAACTTTCAGGGAAAGGGTCAAGCTGGATACTTCCACGCTTTGTGCTTGGGTCTGCCATCCAAACCTGGTATGAAAATTCTCACTCCAAGATGAAAATAGTATGGTAAGATTAAAGCTAAAAGCATGAGAATGACTAACCTAAAACCAATCACTTTCTATTGAGAGTTCTTCAAGATTGAGAAACCTGCCAAGAACTTCAATTGAAAGCACTTGTACACTGAAATGAAGAGTAAGTTCTCTAGGCCCATGGAATACATGAAGGTCACGCATTTGTCTACGGTACCCATGAAGGGTAACTTTTCTGAACATGTTTGATGCAGGGGCATTAGGCACAATGAAGCACTTTGTATTTTTATGAGACATAGGGGTCTCATATTTCTAAATTCTCTTGTAATTATTATTATTATTGAATAAAAGGTGAGAATTGTAAATGTTCTCCAACTACAGAGAACATGAGAGAATTGGTTAAGTTAGGAATATGAATAGACAGCCAGGTGTATGATTCAATTTATGGTCAGTTCAGCTATTGAGTCTAAATTTAGGAATTGGGAATGTTAAGAGTTTGTTGAGCTATTTGGACACCTGAATCGATTCAGGCCATCCTTTTGGTATAAATGTAATCATGAAGAGTTTAGATGGGTTCAGAGGTAGAGAACTTCCTGGAGGAAGAGTAGGTGGTAGAAGGCTACTATAAATGAAGATCTGGCCTAATATGAAGTTGTATGTGAATACGCTTGAATTTGATGCATTGTGTATATTAATGAGGAAATTGTTTGTAAGCTCTATGTGAAGTCTAATGTATGCTTGGTCGAATCTATATGAAGAATATTGAGGCTATGGAGTAATTATGAACTCTGTATTGTTAAATGGTTGAATTACCTATATCGACTGCTGGGACTCTTCGTGGAAGTAGGAGTAGTTGTCCAGGGTTGTGAGTAAGGAATCTCTGTGCAAGCATAGGCAGTAATTTAACATTGGGGTTCACTGCCGAAAGAAGGGTTCTGATTATTTTGGAGGGTTCTGAATTCTACTGTGTGTTATCGAATAAATCAACATTCATGTCGATGTCTTGATGGGGAAATCGAATGGGCGTAATTCTGCGAATTGAATTTCTGTGTGGATTGAATTATCAATAGATAAACGAACCCTCTTGGGTGAAGGGAGGACCGGTTATAAACTCTGTCATACGAGCAGATATAGCAAGCTCTGAGTCTTGGAACCATATTTGGGTTTTAGTGAAATGGAAACCGAACAAAGATCATAATATACGTTAAGATCGATTCTCAACATCATTCGCAGAGGACGAGAATGGCGCAATGGAATGGTGTGTGCAAAAATTAATCTCTGTTTGAATTGCAACAGTGTTGAAGTTGGGACAGAACCTGGAGGTGACAAACGGAACCATGAGGAGAATAGTCAAACCAGGGTTGAAGACCAGCGGGTTTCACGCAATTCATAAGCGGTAAGCTGTTTTGGAAAGAAAAATGCGATTAGTGTCTTGGCTCGACACGTGTCCACGGGCGGTATTGTAAAACCGTTTGTATCACGATTTTTTGTGTTGTTAACGCACGAAAGGAAAAAAATGCGATATTTGGTTAAGGTCGTTCAATTGAGGTTTGGGGAGCGATAGATCGTGGATCATTAGATCCGTTTGATGGATAACACAAGGTTCGTCGTAAAGCATTGTGGGCCAGTGTTATGTGCGGAGGTTTCATTTAAATGTAAATGGGTTAAGGTATTGTGAGTGTCGTATATGAAACCGAGACTTTATTGTAATATAGAGAACTGGCGGGGCAATAACATATGTGAATGTCCAGTAATGCATGTTGATATGTTGAGCGTCTAATGAATGATGCGATTATAAGAATTGCATTGCGGGGTTTGGTTTGATGAGTATTAAGATTGTGGAGGCCGAAGGAATGTATGAGAAATATTAGTGCGGGGGTTAAAACCAAAGACAATACGGTTATTAAATGTTCCTAAGCATAGAGAGAAAGTCAAAACATCTATTAGGTTGGGTGTGTAACCCATAGGTGAATGATAAGTTGCCATCCTCGTTATATCAAAGTTTCATATTAATGTTTACAACCTTTGATAGGGTAGTGTCGATATATTTTATGGTGAGTCGTGGGCACATATAATTGATAAGGGTAAGTGCCATTGAGCCATTCGAATGTTAATTCAAATATGCATGTGATGGGTTTTAACCATAAGTTTTAAAAAGGGGAACCTTCACATATGAAATACAAAGGCGGGTTCAATTAAGGCTTTGACCGTTGTTTAAGAAGAAGCTTATACAAGGATAATTTGAACCTAGGCGGGATCGCTTGGTTGTTGAGAACCATAAGGGAAATTTTAATTAATATCTCTGATCTTTGATTGCAGATATTAAAGCGCCTAGATATACTTTTGAAGATTCCAGAATTAAAATTATTTGGTCAAAAATTTGGAAGGCTGTTTATACACAGAAGAGTGTAAAATGAGTTTTGAGTAGGTAGCTCGGGTATCAATGTTTGTAGTATAAAACCCTATAATTACATTAACCTCTGTAGTGGATAAATACAGAAACCCACAAGAACTAACCTCCACCCTTGACATACTTGGACAATCATCTACCATGAAATTCACTAGTTGGGGGCAATTCATTATCAGTTGTGGGAAATCAAGTCAATTAAAATCTAAATCCCTGAGATTCAGTGTAGAAATTTTCAAACTGTTTAGCCCTGGACAACGTTGGACCCTCAAGCTTTCAAGAAGATGGCATTTTGCAACAAGTTTCTCAAGTATATCATCGTTTGTATAGATATATGCTATGTTATTGTCCCATGATTTGGCTGATTGGCAAGCCAAATGACAGTTTAACATCAAACTAGTCTTTGGAGCCCAAGGACCTAGCCTTCCTGGACTCAGAGAGGGCTCTCCCTATTTGTGTAAGGGATATCTGTGTGTTTGTTTCTTGTGTTCTAATTTTAAACTAGTTATGAAGTAGGTATTTGGTTTTGGTTTTTAGGTTGTTAGGGATGAACTAATCAAAGATATAAGATAGGTAAAAAGATGTCAGATCAACTGGGCTATGCGGTCAAAAAGGTCAAGAAAGCTTTCAGATGGTGATACAAGGTTGTTGAAGGGTCGATTTGATTCGAGGTAAAATGGATCTTTGGGCAAAATGGAGTAAGATGGGCATCAAGTTTGTGAATAACAAATGATTTCAGGAACAAATAGTTTAATAGCTGACATAAACATGGTAGGGCAAACCATTACTCATGAGAAATGTAACTTTAAGCTTAATCAATGCATAGAAATAAACATTCAAGCCATGCATAGAGATATATAACTCTCTAACTTTAGAAATGGCTATCGGACTTTTCAGGAAATACTACCTGATAAAAAAACAACTCAATTACTATGTTGGAATATACGAACACGATGCTTCCAAGCTATTGAGCACTTTGAAAACAAGATTTCATAGTTTTAGGCAAAGGACAAGATCAATACAAGACCTCCTTGGTTCAACAAATGAAAATCTAATCAATCAAAGAGAGGTTTCATAGCTGGAGCTATGGCTAGCCATGAGTAAGCAGGGCATACCGTAAATCATACTTAGCATGCATAAAACCATAAATGAAACAAGCAAACAATATTCTTAAGTTATTAAAGAGCAATCAATAATTCTTTAATGTGACTACGAATGAAGAAAACATGGAAGCTATGAAGAAACAGGAAATTTGAGGTGCCTCCAAGGGCATGTCTCAAATTTGTTCTCTATTGTCCTATAGCAAGCAAGAACATGGGTTTATGAATAAAAACTAAGAAACAAAACAGAGATAGAGACACTATACCATTCTACCAAGTCATGGAATCCAACAAAAATCCTCTTTCATCATCTAAGAACATCCAAGAAACTATCCAAAAGCATGAGACAAGTATTTCTTCCAAAGCTTTTATGACCATATATTGATTCTATTCATCAAGTTCAGTCTTGTTTACAATGAAAGCCTTTGGAATATATAGGCCAAGGTGACGAAAACCTCTTAGTTCAACTTGCAATCTCATTGGTCTATCCAAAATATCTGATTTTGTCCTTGAGGCTTTGCAAAGCCCAAGGTACAAAATATCTAATAAAATATCTAAAAAATGCTAAAAAAGAGAAATAAATTGACTTTTCATAACTTATCATGTACAAAAATAGCTAAACGCACATGAGGAAAAGTCAATTTTGAAAGGTTCAATTTTTACAAAAATACTCAAAAAATACATCAGCAAAAGGTCCCCTGACTTGCTGGCAACCTTTGGAGGCCTTCCCAATGTCGAAACAAGGCCCATGATAGCTCGTTGGAAAGCTCTGAGTGTCTAATTTCTGAAAATGTTTAGTTTTTACCCAATTTACCAGTGAAAGTCCTCCAAAAACAGGGCTATGTGTAAAAACCCAAAAAATAAGCCTTGTTGATAAACGGGACAGAGTGTAGAAAAACCGAGTGTTTTTCACCATTTTGGGGGAGAAAAAGATCTTCAATTGTTCTAAAAATTGCTGAGTATGTGCCCCTGAAATTATGGCATCCAATAATACCATTTTCATCCTTTGATGATGCCCCAAACTTAAATCACGATGCCCATGAGTTTTGGCCAAAAACCCAAAAATGACAAAAAACCAAAATATGTCGAATTTCACCCAAAATTGGTGAGCATGCCCCTCAGGGGTTTTAAACAAAATGTTGTGAAGAAGAGGCCAAAATTTTGAGCCTTGAGGTGTCTTTCCTCAATTTTTTTTCCGGGCGCTTCCCTTTAACCTCCTTGAGTTTTTCTTGAGCAGCCTTCAACTTCCGTCGGGCAAACTGATTGAGCTTTTTATAATGCCCGGTCATCCTCCATTGAAGGTCCAAGTCCCTATTTTCCTTCTCCAATTTCTTCTCCAAGTGATCATTAACTCTCTCAAGCCATGCTTCTCGATTGTTCTCTATCTCTTGTTCGAACAATGCAGTGAGAGGGGTAGATTGGAGAAGGACATCTTCTTCTTCTTTTTGTTTCTCAAGGACCTTTTTTAGCCCCACGGTTCTTGGCCTCTTTCACCTAGGCTGATCTTCACCTTCACTTTCATTGAACTCAACCATGAGTTCTTCCAATCTCACCTGTGCTTTGAAGGCCTCATTTTTGTATCTGATGGCTCGTGTCTCATATACATCCATATGGACACTCATTTTCTTGGTTTGGACTTGCAAAAAGTTATTGAAGTTCCTAGCTCTATGAAGATCAGCCCTCAAGGCATCAATTTGGCTTTCTCTATGGATCAAGATATTTTCTAGGATCCGGGCTTCATTATCACTATCATCACTTTGGATTTGGATGATGTCGAATTCCCTTTCATATTCATGACTGCTTTCTTCCTTCTCATTCCCTTTGCTTTGGGTGGCTCTTCTAGTACTCTTCCTCTTGGGAAATTCGACCAGGGGCTTTTTAGGAAATTTTCCCTTGCTTCGGAGGGCCCTAGTCACATTTGGAGTTACAACTCTAGGCACCCTTTTCTTTGATGTCTGAGGCTTAGTGACTTTCAGAGAAGAGAGCATGGCCCCTTGCCTAGGAGAGGCAGCTAGCTCATGCTCCATGGGCTCTTTACCCTTGTCACTTTGCCCCTCATTTTTGCCACTGTCTTAGAGTTATTTATGGATGCCTTGGATGTCCTTTTGCACTTCCCTTTGAGGGTTGTCCTCCTCACTGTGCTGCAACTTTTTATCCTGCTACCCCTCTTATTCTTGAGGTTATTGTTCCTCTTTAGGAGGTTGTTGTTCATCACCCTGAGGCTACCTCTACTCATATTGTTGTAGTTGATGTGTATCATGTTGTGGCTGCCCCTGTTCAGCATCTTTTGGCTACACCTGTTCATCACCTTCATGTTTCTCCTGTTCAGCATCTTTTGGCTGCCCCTGTTTAGCACCTTCATGTCCTTTCTGTTATGTCTCACTGTGATGCTTCTCATCAACACTTTCTTCTTCATCCCCTTGCTGCTGCTCATCATCACTTTCCCCTTCCTGCTCATGTCCTTCTTCCTCATCATGGTCATGCTCTTATCCTTCTTCAGGCTCCTTCTTTTGTTCTGTGGTAAACTTGAGCTTTTTGGGAATAGGTCTGCTAGACGAAGGTGAAGGATGGTGAGTAGGAGGTGTAGGGGATATATGGACTGGAGGGACAGTGGAGAAATCTAGATGGGTGATGAAATTATCCCAAGAGACCTCCCTCTTTTCAAGCTAATGAAGAATTATGACTTTGATGAGAGAGTGATGGAAGAGGCAGGTTGTTTGCTATGAAGGAGGCTTCTTCTGAACAGTGGAGGCCATTTTCTCAATGCTCCTGTGCAAGAAGAAAGGAAGATTTAGCAATTTGGCCCTAGTGAAATGCATGAGTAGTCAAATGTGATAGGCATAGACTCGAGAGAATCTTCTCTCACAAGTGAAGTATTTCATGATGATCTTCATGAGGGGGGCACAGCTAGTCAATATATATGAGAAGGGGAAAATGGCAGGACATGAATCTCTATGCTCAGGCTTTAGAAAAGGCTTGTAATCTTTTGAGTCTAGGTAGCTTTGTTTAAACCACTTCTCCCCAATATAAGGGATGCTAGTGGCCTTGGAGATGGACCTTGGAGAGAATTTTAAGTCTAGGCTTGCCAGCTGGAAATGCTTGTCTTGAAACCTCAAAACGCAAATATGTGTCAAAGGAGAAAAGCTCTTCACCTCTTGCACTCTTTGACAAAAATCTAAACACCCAATATCATGGAAATTGAACAAGACTGATGGGTGGGAATTCACTTCTTTAGTGGAAACAGGCTCAAATCTCTTTTGCAATCCACTCTTACTGTCCTGCCTGGGAGGCATCTTGTTTTGAATGCTCTTTGCAACACCATGCTGCCTCAAATAGCCTGTGGAAATTTCTTCTCAATCACACAACTCTATCCTCTTTGTCAGTCACTATTTGACTAAGGCGAATGCCTCAAATGCTATGTGAAATGGTTCTTTAATATCAGCTCTCTACTCCTTACAAATCACTGCTTGTCTCCCTTTGTAGCCAATCAACAAATAGTTATCAAAATAACAAGCACATAGTCAAATTGTTACTGTGGTTGGGTAAGTTTACAAGGATCCTTTATGTTTTGATAAAAACAAGAAAACCTTGTATTTAGACAGAGGCAGAACACTCCTCTCAATCAAAAAAACCCTCCTTGTATTCACTATTTCTCACACACAGTTAGACAAAACACCTTCAAATTGAATTTAACAGCTTCACTCACTAAATTCTATTTCATGGATGAAAGGAGGCATTTGTTTTTCTTTTTCTCCACACAGAGAAGACTTTTGAAAATGACAAAGTCATTCATGCATGATCACTACTGTTAAATTAGGCGCACTGTTTCAACTTAGGAACACTGTGTTTTCCTTTCAAAAACTGCTTCACCTTCTAACACTATTTTGAGGGCAGTTTTAGAGGCCCTTTGACATCAATATAAACACACCAATTTCACTATGTCAATGTTTGGAAATCATAGCCACAGTAATCTCGGATTTTAAACTGAACACTCAAACCTCCTTACCACTATTTCTCCATTACATTTTGCTGACAGAGGTTATGGTTTTTCATTGTCTTGAGGATAGCTTTAGGCCTATTGAAACTAATCTGAACACTCTACTAGCCTCCCACCATGACAAGCTTTGTCAATAAATTTAACAAATAATTTTTATTTTCCTACCAAGACCTCCACTTTTTCGCCACCATTTAGTCTTGAAAAAACACAGCATTGATCACCCTTTTAGAAAGTTGAATATACCAAGGAGGCAAACAAAATACCTTGAATATCGATGGTGGCCTTTGCTTGAAGAGTTGAGCAGCTTCAAGACTTGTTGAAGGCGTTTGGATTATTAAAACATGCGTGGCACGTTGAAATGGGAAGGCGTCACGCAATAGAAAAGGTGTCGGGTCGATGATGGGTGGTCGTGACTAGCGCCTATAGGCGCGCCGCACAGACGTTGTCGTGCTGTGTAAATTAACTCCTAAACGTGTCGTGCGTTTTTCCAGGCGCGACGCGCAATTAAAAAGCTTCAAATTCTTCCAGGGAGCAGTTTAGGGGAGTATTGCTCGTGCTTTGAATTTTCAAAATAGCCTTTGCAACGGTCAATCTACTCCTTATATTTGAAAAAATCAATAACCCTTTGAAGTGCTTTATGAAGGTTTTGAAAACATTTGAAAAGACCTTTGGGTTAAAAAAAAAACATGAAGCTCATGGCTTCTTTTTTTAAAACATAACCGAGACTCCTTTTTTGTTTCAAACAAAATACATAGTGGCAAGGACCAGTTCCTTTATAGGCCTGACCCCTTTTTTGAAGTAAAGCAACATTTTTAAGAATTAAAAACTTTCACTGTTTCTCACTAAGGAATGAAACATTTTCTCCCTTTTGATATCTGTACTGTGGAAGGAAATTATGCTCCTAGCCACATGAATGACTATAGATGTGCCTTTTGAATGATACTACCTTTTTTACTGGGGGAGAAACTTAGCTGCAATTTCCATATCCCTTTTCCACCTCTTGTCTTTGTGTTATTCATTTGTTGTCACTTTTGACAAGTTTGAAAAAGGTCTTTATGAATAGAAAGAGCAACACCTTTTGAATATCAACATCACTTAGTGTTTTTCTCATTGAAAAAGGAGACCTGTAGAAAGACACATTGTGTTATGTGAGGTTTTCTTTGACATTTTGTAAGGAGGTAGCTTCACCCTTTTGAAACTTAAACTGACAGTGTCTGCTCCTGATGCTTTGGAGGTGGTCATGCCCACTATGAGGCTAATTGAACTGGCAAGTGCTGTTTTGAATCTCTCTTGACTGTGAGTGAAGAACCTCACCTATATTTGTAAATGAAAAACTCCATTATAAATAGCTTCCATCATCAAGGCAACTGACCAACCCTGGATTGCTAAGGAAATGAGTT
The DNA here is from genome assembly GCA_034641835.2 of Pinus albicaulis. Taxonomy (NCBI): domain Eukaryota; kingdom Viridiplantae; phylum Streptophyta; class Pinopsida; order Pinales; family Pinaceae; genus Pinus; species Pinus albicaulis. The sequence continues at coordinate 738,532,355 of CM076570.1, read as the reverse complement.
TTCAACTTTTATGGAGATAAAATAGGGGATGATGAACTAAATTTTGAAATGTGAACATGGGAAGGTTGTCCCTTTGTTCCTCTGTGAAGGAGGTCTGCAAAAAACATGAATTTTCATTCATTTCACCCTTTTTGAGAGCAGTCTCTTTTGGAATATTTGCCACATGCAATAATTGCTATTCATCCTCAAACCATGGTGAGCCCTTTACTTTGTTTACGAAGGAGGCCTATTTTTGACAGATGTCTAGTTTCTTTTCAAACTCTGTTCTCCACCAAAATGAATAATTTTTTATGAACATACTAATAGTGGTTTCCTTTATACATGATGGCAGAAGTTAGTTTGAGACCAAGACTATTTGACTCCTTTGGCCATCTACTTAATAATATTTCTTCATTGATGATCAACCCATTAGCTTCACATTGTAATTCAATAACATTGAAACTCATGCAAACAATTTTTAAAAGCACCACTGCTTTGCCTTTGCCTTTAACCTCATTTTTATTTAGAAGCCTTCAATTGTCTTCCACTGTAACTAAAATTTGTCTTTACAATTACTGAAAAACTTAAAAACAAACTTTATCCCTGGCCCTGTGCTTATAGATGAAGGAGGCCTTCTCGGCCTTCAACCCTCTGCTTATAAAATGAAGGAGTTTTTCTCAGTCCTCAACCCTCTGCTTATAAAATGAAGGAGGTTTTTTTCAGTGATGCCATTTCATTAGCTTTTAACAGTGTTATTTTTCCTTTCACTGCCTTTTCATGCTTTAGCAAATGAAGAATGATAAATTGATAATAGTCAAGATGGGCACTTCTCTGAGACATGTTATTCTACTTTTCAAATATCTCTGTGCCTCTTTAGACATCACAAGCAGTTTGGCTAGTATTTGCAAATCAATTCTTGTCATTCATAATTTACTAACCTTTGACTATGATTTCAGGAGCTTAATGAAACAACTCTCTGCACTGTAGTTGTTTCCCAGGCTCAAAATCACATGAGAAGTAGCTATCTTCTCATGTTGAGCTAAATACTGTCTTCTGGGATGCTGGTACACTTCTGCTCTTGAAAGATCCATTGAAACACTATAAAATCACCTAATATCAGTTTGACCTAGGGCATGTGCATTTTTGAGACTTTAGGACTTGTTAGTGGCGCGACTTAAGGGCGTAACCAACTTTATTTGCAGAATGGGAAGGTCTGTTATGACTAGTCTATAGTAGATAGAGGTTCCTTGGCTTTAGGATAGTTTGCCAAGGGATAAATGCCTAAAGCGCCACTACCTAACTTAGGGGAGACTTCTTTGGATAGATTTGGATTGTTTTCTTTGGAGCTGATGGACAAGCTAGTATGGCTGAGGCTAGATAGGGCTTGATAATGAGGTTTCATCTCGTCATGGGCGGATTGAAAAGGTAGGAGGGAAAAAAAAAATTATGGGTGTTTTCCAGCTGGAAAAATTGACATTTTTTTAGATCAGCTGCTACAAAACTTAGCTGTTACAACTATTCATCACCAACAAGTGAAAAATACTAATGAATAACAGTGGTTCCATTTGGGGAGGGCAGCTCCTTTTCAGGAGGTGTCCAAAATTTCAGATCTTTGGCTTATGAAGACCAGTGCCTTATCCATTGGCACAAATTTCATTCTTCCTTGATGCTATTTCTAAAGATTGACAACATGATTAGCATCAATGATATTTCTACCTACCCCACTATATTTCCTAACATTTTTTGTTCCTTTGGGTGCATTTGGACTGGAAACCCTTTGAAATTTTTTTTTTTTTTTGAAAAATGAACCTATCTAGTTCTACACTTATATCTGTCGGGATTTCAGATTAAGCTAATGAACTCCTTCATTACTCTACCTATGCTAGATCAACTGTCAAGGTTAAGCTGTTTGACAAGATTTTGTTTTCTAATCTAAAACATGAAATTGAAAAATGATCAAATCAGGGTTAGACAGTCTAATTTGTCATGTACTTGCGGCATGAAAGACAAGCTGCACAAAAATATTATTTTTCAAAAAATGAAATCTAGAAAAACGGGGCTAGGATGCACAATTTGTTTTTCATCCCCACTTCCCTCTTTGGTTCTGTTTTGAGCATGTGGAACCAATATCTTTTCCTAATCCACTCTCTTTGATAAGTCAAGTTTACATAATGTTGACCATCTTTTCCACTCACTAACTTATCAGCAAATAAATTTAAAACATGTTTAGCTATGATTAGGCTAGATAACTGAACAAGACATTTGAGCACTAGTAGCGGCATTTAGACTTGCGCGCTTTCTGAATGACTATGTTTTGAACATGGGGCCTTCTTTCTATTTTTCAAACCGCCCTCTTTTTCTATTTTTCTATTGTTTTTGAATTTTCTGTTTTTATCTATTTTTCAAACAGTGGTATATACAATGATTGAAAATATTTTAAACTCAGAAATCTTGGAAATGGCGAAACTTAAGCATCTTATCCTCATAAGGATTTCCTACCACTCTTGGTCCACTCAGCTCTTGAAAAGAAAAATTTGGAAAATTTTCTCTTTCAAGCATGACATAAGGATTCATGCATGAATCTCTGAAAAAACCTGTATCTTCCCGCTGTACCTCTTTATACCTCTAATTTCCACTCCTTCCTTTATTGTACATCTTTTTCAAGTAATGCATATATTCTTTTTCATTTTTGAAATATATAATGACATCATCAAGGAATGTCAACATGCAGAAATTCAGGACTGGAAACATGGCTTTTAGGAGCATATTTTTGATATCCAGTGATTTTGCAGTTCTAATTTTGAAACTGGAACTACTTCCATCATACTGAAAAAAATCTTTGAGCTATCTACTTTGCAAGGGAATCAATTGGCTATACCCTGAAACATCATCTTGCAAAGACATATGATTAAAAGCACTTATCATCAATATATCATGGTCTTGGGTAGGAAGGATAAAATTTCTATCACCAGGATGTGTATTAGTGTTTCTAAAATCAAAACAGATCCTATGACCATCTATTTTATTTTTGACTACTACTAATTGGTTCAGATTTTTGTATTTTCTTTTTTCGAAGTTGTTTCTTGGAGTGATGGTAGTGGTATAGTGTGTCTCACTGTTGTCTCTGTATGAAGTAATATTTTGAATGAGATTGCCAATTCTAGCAGTTCTAATTTTTTGGTGGAGTGACAGAATGTTAGCCAGTTCAAGTAACTCAGGTATATTTGGATCGCAGTCATCATCTCCTCTCATGAGAAGTTTATCAGGAATTTTTTCTGTATTTTGAGTTGTCATGGCTACAGTCAAGGTTTCATTTGCAGTGGAAGATTTATGTGATGGTAAATCCTTGAGGTATGGTAAGAACATTAAGCGTCCCTGCCCCTGAGTTCCAAAAAGGTTTGTGATATGTAAGTCTTCTAATGCCTCTATTCTGAAAAAGTTTCCTGATGTTACTGCTGATGTTTTCCTAAAGTTTGAGAAATTTTCTTGATAGTACATAATGGTTTGTGCTTCTTGCTCTATCCCTGTTTCAAAAGGAACACACTCACTTTCCTCAAGACATAGCTGCTCATGATCATGATAGTTTTGAGTGTCCAGTTCATCATAGAGGACTAGGGGCAGCTGATGTGGTGGGTCTAAGTTTGTTTTAAATCCTTCTGACTGTTCTTCAATGTCTTCATCAGTGTGTAAAATGAAAGAGTTCAGATCGGAATGCAAGGAATACATCGGGATGTTATCTGGCCTCTCTTGGTTACTGATCATGTATTTCATGTGTGATTCTCGATAGAGTATTCTAGTTTGGTCAAACACAGAAATAGTGGCGTAGGACATATCAAGTTGAATGTTTCCTTGAAGCCTGGCTCCCCAAGATCTGGATAGAAGCATTCTGTACTTGGGAGGGATGTCTGCTACCACTATCTCAATGATCAAACGTTTTGCAGGTACTTGGGCCAAACTGAAACAAAGATCTTTGATCAAACCTAGACATTTGACTCTACTCGAATCAAATGAATATAAGTCTTTGTATGGTCTTGTGATTTCTACGCCTAATCTTTCCATTACAACCTTCGGCATGAGATTATGCGAGGCCCCGGAGCCTAGCATGGCATTGTGAAGGATTTGGTCATGGATATTCAGACTGATGTAAAAGGGAAGAGTGGCTCCTTCTTGGAACTTTCCTTCTATTTTCGGACCAAACAACACTTCAGGAGTGTCATCAGCTAGATTAAGGGTGTTCGCATCATTTCCTATATTCAGGACCTTTAACAGTTGGGATTTATAAGAGCCTTGGGTGATAAGTTTAGTGAGAGTTGTGGTCATCTTTATTTTGGAGATTTCTCCCTCAAAACTGAAAGGTACTTGTAGTTTAGACAGGTTCGCTTCAGCTTTTTCAGCCATGAATTTCTCTATGTTCTGAGTTTCTTGGCTTTGTTTTGGGATCTTGTTTGACACATCCACCTCGGGAATCTTTGTGGAAGTACTAGGAGCATCTGAGCCAAGTCTTGTTTGGGTAACTTTATCTTTGTTTTGGTCATTTTTCCTGACCATGATTTTGTTGCTGTCCACGGCTTTTTTAAGGATGGTATGAGGGGTTTTAGCAGTGTCTGAGCTGTCTTTCTTGGAGTTGTCTTGGTTTTTTCTACTTCTAAGGTCATACAACATATCAGCTTCTACTATGGCATTCTGAAAATATATGGCAGGATCCTCGGGATCTTCATAGTTGGTTTCATCCTGATTCGGAGACAAGAATGCTTGTTCTTCTTCTGTGAGGTACACCTCACTCTCATTATCAGACCCTATGAGGTTCAAATGATTTTCATCAATGGGTTCAGTATCCCTATCATCTTCTTCCACATAATTTTCATTAAATGGTGGCCTAATTTGTTGGTCATTTTCCCTTGGTTTTTTTTGAGGCTGTTCCCTCCTAAAATTTTGGTTTTGGTTTCTGTTTGGAGGATTTGGCTGGCTGTCCCTAAGAGGGGTCTTTTCACTTATCTTTTCCCACATTTTTGCCATGGACCTAACTAAGTCATATATTTTAGGATCTAAGGAAGGGGATGAAGTGGAGACCTCATCCCGGTAGGTGAATTTCCCTTCTGATCTAGTCTTAGCTCTTTTTTCTGCTAAGTTGGCTTCTACCCTTATGGCTACTTTTTTCATTTCCTCTAAGGTAAGGGGGTCCTTGTCTCTTAGCTGATAAGACATGTCTGGGTAAAAACCCTCGGGTAACTTTGCCAAGGCTGAGCCAAGTGGAGGTTTGAAGTGAGGTGTGAGGGCGTTATACACACTGTTGAACCTAGTGCAGTATCCCTGGACACTTTTCCCATTTTCCCGTTTTAGATTGTTATAGTCTGATAGGATTTGAATGGGATTCTTTCGGATTTCCCACTTGTTTATGAAGGTTTGGTAGAGTTTTGGGAGGTTGTGGATGATGTTTGGAGTTAATCTTTTAAACCATTTTTTGGGTTCTCCGCCTAGGCTTTGGGCAAACATCCTCATTCTGATGGTCTCATCTTCTATTTCCATGTACTCAAAGACATCGCTAATCCTATCTACATGTTTTTGAGTTGTGGTAGCCTCAACTCCGGTAAAGTGTGGGATTTTGGATTGATAGTCATTTTGTAAGGTAGCCAAAGGCTGTGGAAACACCAAAGGTGCATACTAGGCTACCATGACGGAAGCTAATGGATGATGTAGAAAATGAGGGCTTGTGGGATGAGCTGAGGTGTTTTGGACAGTAGTGGTTTGGATAGGTGTGGTGGATGTACTTGGACTAGTGATCTGATGTTGAGCAGATCTGGGATGGTAGGAGCCAAAGTGATGGAGAAGCTGAAAATCGGGAGGTGTAGTAGGCGAGGCTTCTCTACTAGGACTCTATGGCAGATTTAGGGGCTCAAGATCATCAAAGCCTATCTTACTTTGTGACTTGCTTCTAAAAATGGTTTTTGCTGATTTTAAGTCAAAGGGGGAACCCTGCAAGGTTTTGAGATGTCCAGGTACTGATCTTGCTTTATGGATGGACCTATCGGTAGCTAAATTTCTAGTTGCGAAAGCTTGCCACGGAATCTTCTCTAGGGTCATCTACTATGATAGGGGGATTTGGGTCTGGATGAGATCTGCCGTTGATTCTTCGTGAAGCCAGATTTCGAGTCTAGAGTTTAGAGAGGATGGTATTTATGATTGTTTCGGATGAATGGCCTCTCTAGGGTTTTACTAATGTGAAGGTTGGTCAAAACAAAAATATGGACTAGTGGAGTCGCTAGGTGGATTTCTATGACAACTATGGTCCACCACCAACACTATCAAATATGCTTATGGAAACAAATTTTTATAGCAAACTTTGAGATGGAATTTTGCAAAGAAGAGTGATTCACTTGGTTTTAACAGTTTGCTAGTATGGACAAGCTAATGGTTCTCTTCGCAAGAAGACTTCCGCTTATCTCCTATGATTAGGTGAGGTCTTCTGAATCGCTAAGTTATACTTAGTTTGTCACTGATTACAGAGTTTCTACACTAAGCTTAAGTTTTTGGAAGGATGAGTTAGCAGAAAGGTGTGGTTTATGATTTTTTGGTCTTTTATGGAGTTTTTAGGCCTACTGGAGGCTAGTGGAGTTGCCAGGTGGAACTTGGTTGTTTTTGTAAATATGTAGCTATGGTCCACCACCAATAACTAGGGTAAATCCAATCTGGGAATGTTTTCAGGTTTTTTGAGTTTTATGTGCAGCCTATGGTTTATTAAAGTATTCTAAACATGTTTCGTCACTTTGCTAGGGTGGCGATAACAAAAAGGGTTTACTCTAAATGATTCTATGGACTGCTTGCCTGTGAGGTCTGGAAGAGTTTCCTATAACTGAATCATCATTTTGCTAAGATGGTGAAAGAGCTAGCTTCTACTCTTCAAAGTTTGACTGAGATTTTGAGAGCTCCTAAAGGACACCTAGGATGTTTTGACTCAAAGTCCCACCGTGATCGCCATTATGTTAGTGAGCAGTGGGATAAGTGAATCAGATAGTATTCTTAAGGCTGCTGGAATGTTTAGGGAATCTAATTTTGTTTGTTACTTAGAGTCCCACCGTGATCGCCATTATGTTAGTGTGGCGATGAGGTGGCTAAATGGTAGGTATTCTTGAAGATAAGGGACTTCTAGAGTTCTAAGGTGTCCTTATATTGTCACTAACTTAGAGTCCCACCGTGATCGCCATTATGTTATTGTCCCGTGATTTCGCTGATTGGCAAGCCAAATGACAGTGTAACATTAAACCAGTCTTTGGAGCCCAAGGACCTAGCCTTCCTGGACTCAGAGAGGGCTCTCTCTACTTGTGTAAGGGATATCTGTGTATTTGCTTATTGTGTTCTGATTTTAGGCTAGTTATGAAGTAGGTTTTTGGTTTTGGTTTTTAGGTTGTGAGGGATGAACTGATCAAAGATATAAGATAGGTAAAAATATGTTAGATCAACTAGGCTATGGGGTCGAAAAGGTCAAGAAAGCTTTCAGATGGTGATACAAGGTTGTTGAAGGGCTGATTTGATTCGAGGTAAAATGGATCTTTGGGGAAAATGGAGTAAGATGGACATGAAGTTTGTGAATAACAAAGGATTTCAAGCACAAATAGTTTAATAGCTGACATAAAAATGGTAGGGAAAACCACTAATCATGATAAATGTAACTTTAAGCTTAATCAATGCATAGAAATAAACATTCAAGCCATGCATAGAGATATATAACTCTCTAACTTTAGGAAATGGCTATCAGATTTTGGGGAAATACACTTATGACAGACAAACAACTCAAATTACAATGCCGAAATGCCTAAACATAGTACTTCAAGCTATTGAGCACTTTGAAAACAATATTGCATAGTCTTAGGCAAAGGGCAAGATCAAAACAAGACCTTCTTGGTTCAACAAATGACAATCTAATCAATCAAAGAAAAGTTTCATAGATGGAGCTATGGCTAGCCATGAATAAGCAGGACATACCATAAATCATACTTAGCATGCATAAAACCATGAATGAAACAAGCAAACAATATTCTTAAGTTATTAAAGAGAAATCAAGAATTCTTTAATGTGACTAAGAATGAAGAAAACATGGAAGCTATGAAGAAACAGGAAATTTGAGGTGCCTCCAAGGGCATGTCTCAAATTTGTTCTCTACTATCCTATAGCAAGAAAGAACATGGATTTATGAATGAAAACTAGGAAACAAAACATAGAAAGAGACACTATACCATTCCACCAAGTCATGGAATCCAACAACATTCCTCTTTCATCATCCAAGAACATCCAAGAGACTATCCAAAAGTGTGAGACAAGTATTTCTTCCAAAGATTATATGACCATATATTGCTTCTATTCATCAAGTTCAGCCTTGTTTACAATGAAAGCCTTTGGAATATATAGGCCAAAGTGAGGAAAACCTCTTATTTCAACTTGCAATCTCATTGGCCTATCCAAAATATCTGATTTTGTCCTTGAGTCTTTGCAAAGCCCAAGGCACAAAATATCTAATAAAATATCTAAAAAATGCTAAAAAATGGAAATAAATTTACTTTTCATAACTTATCATGTACAAAAACAGCTAAGCGCACATGAGGAAAAGTCAATTTTGAAAGTTTCAATTTTTACAAAAATACTCAAAAAATACATCAGCAAAAGGTTCCCTGACTTGGCGGCAACCTTTGGAGGCCTTCCCGATGTCGAAACAAGGCTCATGATAGCTCTTTGGAAAGCTCTGAGTGTCTAATTTCTGAAAATTTTTATTTTTCTCCCAACTGACTAGTCGAAGTCCTCCAAAAATAGGTCTGTGTGTAAAAACACAAAAAATAAGCCTTGCTGGTAAACGGGGCAGAGTGTAGAAAAAACAAGTGTTTTTCGCCATTTTGGGGGAGAAAAAGATCTTCAATTGTTCTGAAAATCGCTGAGTATGTGCCCCTGAAATTATGGCATCCAATGATACCATTTTCATCCTTTGATGATGCCCCAAACTTAAATGGCGATGCCCATGAGTTTTGGCCAAAAACCCAAAAGTGACAAAAAACCAAAATATGTCGAATTTTGCCCAAAATTGGCGAGCATGCCCCTCAAGGGTTTTCAGCAACATGTTGTGAAGCAGAGGCCAAAGTTTGGAGCCTTGAGGTGTCTTTCCTCAATTTTTGTGCCGGGCGCTTCCCTTTAACCTCCTTGAGTTTTTCTTGAGCAGCTTTCAACTTCCGTCGGGAAAAATGATTGAGCTTTTTATAATGCCCAGTCATCCTCTGTTGAAGGTCCAAGTCCCTGTTTTCCTTCTCCAATTTCTTCTCCAAGTGATCATTAACTCTCTCAAGCCATGCTTCCCAATTGTTCTCTATCTCTTGTTCGAACAATGCAGTGAGAGGGGTAAATTGGAGAAGGGCATCTTCTTCTTCTTTTTGTTTCTCAAGGGCCTTTTTTAGCCCCACGGTTTTTGGCCTCTTTCGTATAGGCTGATCTTCACCTTCACTTTCATCGAACTCACCCATGAGTTCTTCCAATCTCACCTATGCTTTGGAGGCCTCCTTTTTGTATCGGATGGCCCGTGTCTCATATCCAGCCATATGGACACTCATTTTCTTGCTTTGGACTTGAAAAAAGTGATTGAAGTTCCTAGCTCTATGAAGATCAGCCCTCAAGCGATCAATTTGGCTTTCTCTACGGATCAAGAGATTTTCTAGGATCCAGGCTTCATTATCACTATCATCACTTTGGATTTGGATGATTTCGAATTCCCTTTCCTGTTCATGACTGCTTTCTTCCTTGTCCTTCCCTTTGCTTTGGGTGGTTCTTCTAGTACTCTTCCTCTTGGGAAATTCGACCAGGGGCTTTTTGGACAATTTTCCCTTGCTTTGGAGGGCCCTAGTCACATTTAGAGTTACAACTCTAGACACCCTTTTCTTTGATGTCCAGGGCTTGGCAAATTTCGGAGAAGAGAGCATGGCCCCTTGCTTAGGAGAGGCAGCTAGCTCATGCTCCATGGGCTCTTTACCCTTGTCACTTTGCCCCTCATTTTTGCCACTATCTTGGAGTTCTTTATGGATGCCTTGGCTGTCCTTTTGCACTTCCCTTTGAGGGATCTCCTCCTCACTGTGTTGCAACTTTTTATCCTGTTGCCCCTTTTCTTCTTGAGGTTGTTTTTCCTCTTTAGGAGGCTACTGTTCATCACCCTGCGGTTGCCTCTGCTCATATTGTTGTAGCTGATGTGTATCATGTTGTGGCTGCCCCTGTTCAGCATCTTTTGGCTACCCCTATTCATCACCTTCATGCTACTCTTGTTCAACATCTTTTGGTTGCCCCTGTTTAGCACCTTCATGCCCTTTCTGTTCTGTCTCACTGTGATGCTTCTCATCAGCACTTTCTTCTTCATCCCCTTGCTGCTGCTCATCATCACTTTCCTCTTCCTGCTCATGTCCTTCTTTCTCATCATGGTCATGCTCTTCTCCTTCTTCAAGCTCCTTTGTTTGTTTTGTGGTAAACTTGAGCTTTTTGGGAATAGGTCTGCTAGAATAAAGTGAAGGATGGTGAGTAGGAGGTGTAGGGGATATATTGACTGGAGGGATAGTGGAGAAATCCGGATGGGTGATGAAAGTATCCCAAGAGACCTCCCTCTTTTCAAGCTGATAAAGAATAATGAATTTGATGAGAGAGTGATGGAAGAGGCAGGTTGTTTGCTGTGAAGGAGGCTTCTTCTGAACAGTGGAGGCCATTTTCTCAATGCTCCTATGTAAGAAGAAAGGAATATTTAGCAATTTGGCACTAGTGAAATTCATGAGCAGTCGAATGTGATAGGCATAGACTCGGGAGAATCTTCCCTCACAAGTGAAGTATTTCATGATGATCTTCATGAGGGGGTCATAGCTAGTCAAAATATATGAGAAGGGGAAAATGGCAGGACATGAATCTCTGTGCTTAGGCTTTAGAAAGGGCTTGTAATCTCCTGAGTCCAGGTAGCTTTGTTTAAACCACTTCTCCCCAATATAAGGGATTTTAGTGGCCTTGGAGATGGACCTTGGAGAGAATTTGAAGTCTAGGCCTGCCATCTGGAAATGCTTGTCTTGAAGCCTCAAAGCGCAAAGATGTGTGAAAGGAGAAAATATCTTCACCTCTTGCACTCTTTGACAAAAATCTAAACACCCAATCTCATGGAAATTGAACAATACTAATGGGTGGGCATTCAATTCTTCATTGGAAACAGGCTCAAATCTCTTATGCAATCCACTCCTACTGTCCTACCTGGGAGGCATCTTGTTTTGAATGCTCTCTGTAACACCAAGCTGCCTCAAATAGCCTATGGAAAGTTCTTCTCAAGCACACAACTCTGTCCTCTTTTTTAGTCACTGTTTGACTAAGGCGAATGCCTCAAATGCTGTGTGAAATGGTTCTTTAATATCAACTCTCTGCTCCTTACAAATCACTGCTTGTCTCCCTTTGTATGCCAATCAACAAATAGTTATCAAAATAACAAGTACATAGTCAAATTGTTACTGTGGCTAGGTAAGTTTGCAAGGATCCTTTATGTTTTGATAAAAAACAAGACAGCCTTGTATTTAGACAAAGGAAAAACACTCCTCTCAATCAAAAACACCCTCCTTGTATTCACTATTTCTCACACACAGTTAGACAAAACACCTTCAAATTGAATTTAACAGCTTCACTCACTAAATTTTGTTTCATGGATCAAAGGAGGCATTCGTTTTTCTTTTTCTCCACACAGAGAAGGCTTTTCAAAGTGACAAAGTCATTCATGCATGATCACCACTGTTAAATTAGGCGCACTGTTTCAACTTAGGAACACCTTGTTTTCCTTTCAAAAACTGCTTCACCTTCTAACACTGTTTTGAGGGCAGTTTTTTAGGCCCTTTGACATCAATATAAACACACCACTTTCACTATGTCAATGTTTTTCAATCATAGCCACAGCAATCTCGGATTTTAAACCGAACACTCAACCCTCCTTACCATTGTTTCTCCATTACATTTTGCTGACAAAGATTATGGTTTTTCATTGTCTTGAGGATAGCTTTAGGCCTGTTGAAACTAATTGAACACTCTACTAGCCTCCCACTATAAAAAACTTTGTCAATAAATTTAACAAATCATTGTTATTTTCCTACCAAGACCTCCACTTTTTCGCCACCATTTAGTCTTGAAAAAACACAGCATTGATCGCCCTTTTAGAAAGTTGAATATACCAAGGAGGCAAACAAAATACCTCGAATATCGATGGTGGCCTTTGCTTGAAGAGTTGAACAACTTCAAGACTTGTTGAAGGCGTTTGGACTATTAAAACATGCATGACACGATGAAATGGGAAGGCGTTGTGCAATAGAAAAGGTGTCGGGTCGATGATGGGCAGTCGTGACCAGTGCCTACAGGCACGCTGCACAGACGCTATCACGCTGTGTAAATTAACTCCTAAACGTGCCGCACATTTTTCCAGGCGCGCCGCGCAGTTCAAAAGCTTCAAGCTCTGTGATTTTGCTCAAGAATTTCTTGTTTCGGCCAGGGAGTAGTTTAGGGGAGTATTTCTCGTGCTTTGAATTTGCAAAATAGCCTTTGCAACGGTCAATGTACTCCTTATATTTGAAAAAATAAATAACCCTTTGAAGTGCTTTATGAAGGTTTTGAAAACGCTTGAAAAGACCTTTGGGTTAAAACAAAAACATGAAGCTCATGGCTTTTTTTTTTTAAACATAACCAAGACTCCTTTTTTTTTCAAATAAAAGACATAGTGGCAAGAACCACTTCCTTTATAGGCCTGACCCCTTTTTTGATGTAAAGCAACCTTTTTAAGAATTAAAAACTTTCATTGTTTCTCACTAAGGAATGAAACATTGTTTCCCTTTTATTTCTATACTGTGGAAGAAAATTCTTCTCTGAGCCACATGAATGACTGTAGATGTTCCTTTTGAATGATACTGCCTTTTTTACTGGGGGAGAAACTTAGCTGCAATTTCCATATCCCTTTTCCACCTTTTGTCTTTGTGTTGTTCATTTGCTGTCACTTTTGACAAGTTTGAAAAAGGTCTTTATGCATAGAAAGAGCAACACCTTTTGAATATCAACATCACTTAGTGTTTTTCTCATTGAAAAAGGGCACCTGTAGAAAGACACATTGTGTTATGTGAGGTTTTATTTGACATTTTGTAAGGAGGTAGCTTCACCCTTTTGAAACTTAAACTGACAGTGTCTGCTCTTGATGCTTTGGAGGTGGTCATGCCCACTGTGAGGCTGATTGAACTGGCAGGCACTATTTTGAATCTCTCTTGACTGTGAGTGAAGAACCTCACCTATATTTGTAAATGAAAAACTCCATTATAAATAGCTTCCATCATCAAGGCAACTGACCAACCCTGGATTGCTAAAGAAATGAGTTTTCAACTTTTATGGAGATAAAACATGGGATGATGAACTGAAGTTTGAAATGTGAACATGGGAAGGTTGTCCCTTTGTTCTTCTGTGAAGGAAGTCTACAACAAACATGAATTTTCATTCATTTCACCCTTTTTGAGAGCAATCTCTTTTGGAATATTTGCCGCATGAAATAATTTCTTTTCATCCTCAAACCATGGTGAGCCCTTTACTTTGTTTACGAAGGAGGCCTATTTTTGACAGATGCCTGGTTTCTTTTCAAACTCTGTTCTCAACCAAAATGAAGAATGTTTGATGAACATACTAATAGTGGTTTCCTTTATACATGATGGCAGAAGTTATTTTGAGACCAAGATTGTTTGACTCCTTTGGCCATCTGCTTAATAATATTTCTTCATTGATGATCAACCCATTAGCTTCAAATTGTAATTCAATAATAGTGAAACTCATGCAAACAATTTTTAAAAGCACCATTGCTTTGCCTCTGCCTTTAACCTCATTTTTATTTAGAAACCTTCCGTTGTCTTCCACTGTACCTAAAATTTGTCTTTACAGTTAGTGAAAAACTTAAAAACAAACTTTATCCCTGGCCCTCTGCTTATAGATGAAGGAGACCTTCTCAGTCTTCAACCCTCTGCTTATAAAATGAAGGAGGTTTTCTCAGTCCTCAACCCTCTGCTTATAAAATGAAGGAGGTTTTTTTCAGTGATGCCATTTCATCAGCTTTTAACAGTGTTATTTTTCCTTTCACTACCTTTTCATGCTTGAGAAAATGAAGAATGACAAATTGATAATAGTCAAGATGGGCACTTCTCTGAGACATGCAATTCTACTTTTCAAATATCTCTGTGCCTCTTTAGACATCACAAGCAATTTGGCTAGTATTTGCAAAGCACTTCTTGTCATTCATAATTTACTAACCTTTAACTATGATTTCAGGAGCTTAATGAAACAACTCTCTGCCCTGTAGCTGCATCCCAGGCTCAAAATCACATGATAAGCAACTATCTTCTCATGTTGAGCTAAATACTGTCTTCTGGGATGTTGGTACACTTCTGCTCTTGAAAGATCCATTGAAACATTGTAAAACCACCTAATATCAGTTTGACCTAGGGCATGTGCATTACTGAGACTTTAGGACTTGTTAGTGGCACAACTTAAGGGCGTAACCAACTTTATTTGCAAAATGGGAAAGTCTGTTATGACTGGTCTATAGTAGATAGAGTTTCTTTGGCTTTAGGATAGTTTTCCAAGGGAGAAATGCCTAAAGTGCCACTACCTAACTTAGGGGAGACTTCTTTGGACAGATTTGGATTGTTTTCTTTGGAGCTGATGGACAGGCTAGTATGGCTGAGGCTAGATAGGGCTTGATAATGAGATTTCATCTCGTCATGGGCGGATTGAAAAGATAGGAGGGCAAAAAATGTTTATGGGTGTTTTCCAGCTGGAAAATTTGACAATTTTTTAGATCAGATGTTAGAAAACTTGGCTGTTACAACTAGTCATCACCAACAAGTGAAAAATACTGATGACTAACATGCTAGAGAGCATGTTACAAGGCAACTGAATCCACTAAAATAATGAGGCAACTTTGTTAACATGAACCAGTGCAGTTTAAAAAATGTGAGGCAGTTGCAAGAAAAGAGGGAATTTGGAACTTCCAGCAACATGCCATTTCCCAGAGTGATTTGTTTCACTCTTTTCAAACATGCAGAATGGACCAATTTTTGAAAACACTTACCAATGATCTTTATAGCCATATCACCCATTGAAACTGAAAGCTCGTAACTTTGAAGCTGAGCAGAATGAAAGAACAAGATTTTATTAATTGCTTGTTCTGTTGCTTTTCCTTGATGAGGAAAAAATTGGCTGCAAAATCTGAGATGGGGCAATAAAGTGTCGAGGTATCGCCATCTGCGGGACAGGACAGAGCAACGGGTTGCATCCCTTAACGAGACATTTGAGAGAATGTAAGAACAGAGTAAATTATCTGGCAAAGCACCGAGTTTGTCACTTGCCATGGGATACAGTTGTAAAAGAGGAATAACAGAGGAATGACAAGGAAATGTAGAGAATCATGGAAACCATTAAATTGGACAGTGTTGCATGCTAAATCTGTACCCATCATGGGGTACTCTTTATAATTCTCCACCAATGGTAGCTTCCATGCTTCCTCAAACTCCTCTCCAACCTCAATATCAGTGCTAGTAGTAGCATGAGCAACAACACTACACTTAACAGAACTAGAAGAACACATTTTCCAAACTGCATAAGAACTACTTCCCTCACGAGTCACCATGTGCCATGCTTGGTCTCGGTGGTTCTCTTCCTTCTACTCCTAGTTCAACTACCATATCTTCCTTAGAACCAACACCCCGCCACTAGACAACGATTCACCTTTTTGGAGTAGTGATTCGCCATTTGTACTGGTGATTCACCATGATTTTACAAGATAATATAATCTCGTCAGAGATTCGCCAAAAAATTATATATACATATTATATTATTAATAAAATCGCCTTCCATTTTTCCTATGTATCATGGGGATTCGCCCATTTATTATATATATAAATTTAGAGGGGTTCTTAAAATTTTCCCTGACCATACCTTATCTAAAATTTATTTTGAGAAGACATATTGGGTATAGAAAATCTAGGTATTTGATTTAGAAATAAATGAGAGAAGACTATACCTTATCTAAAGTTGATTTTGAGAAGACATATTGGCTATAAAAAATCTAGATATTTGATTTAAAAATAAATCAAAGAAGACCATATATATTCTAAAAGTAGATTTCAGATGACATATTAGAAATGAAGTAACAATTAATAAAATTCATATCAATAAAAATAAAATAAAATTACAAATTCAGAACGGTAAATATTACTAAAAAATTATAGTCATTATTTACAAATTAATTAAACACTTATCAAAATTTGCCTAGGGCATTACAATCAGATTTCACACGTGTGAATTTCATAATACCAAAGCTACCAGGTTATTCCACCATCATCTTTCTAGCTAATATGAAATGACAACCCTTCATGGAAAATGTGATCAATGGTTAGATACCAGGTTATTCCACCATCATCTTGGTAGCTACTATGAAATGACAACCCTTCATAGAAAATGTGATCAATGGTTGGATTCCATCGGATGAAAGGAGGGTCATTAACCTCCATTCAATTTTTCACTTGATTTGAAATGTCAATCATTGATTAAAGGTGGATCCCATCTCTACAATACTACACATTCGCTGGAAAATTCCAAACGCTCCAGAAATTGATATTTTCATATAATTTGAGGGTAATTGATATTTTCATATAATTTGAGGGTAATTATGGTGGTTTATAGTGGAGGTGAAAATGTATTCCAGAATTTATGATTTTGTTTAATTTTTGAAGGATTTATGGCAGTTTATTGTGATATCCATCAATAGATTCACGTGAAACTAATTTTAGAATTGAATCTAGAATCTATGAAAGGGATCAATATATATTATTTGAAATTATTTTCTAGATTTGGGGTTTGTTAAAAACTAATCAATTCCTTTGGTTAGGGATTTGTTTTAAATAAAATTCACCTATTCAAAATATTTATCATAAATTATATGTAATTTAGTGTTTATTTACATTGTAAAGAAGTTAACCTGGGTTTACTACGATGAGAATATGAGGTATGTAAATGGATTTTACTGTGATTTTCTCTCAAATATACTTGAAGCGAACTTAGGAAGTAAGATGAGGGGAAATGTTTATTCCATTTATGATTTGTTATTCCATTACGTAAAACACTAACTCCTCTTTTGTATTAGGCGGGTTATTAATTAGGAAGCATTATAATCTGGATTAAATTACTTATATGTAAGACTATATGAGGAGATGATTACTATCATTCAATCCAATAATGCGTGGAGTCTTCAAGTTCAAATTCCAAGGGAAATAACTAAAATTTTGAACCATTTGCAAGGGACTGGAAACCTTTCTGAATAATGATTTTCAAAATAAATATTTGTTTCTTTTAACTAAGTAGTTACGGAACAATTATGAGAACCTTTGTATAAACGACCCTTATTTTCTCATTCTAAAAGGGCTAGCTTTGGGGAAACGAGACTTGTTCTTTAGGATATTGTTACACCTATTTGTAAAGATCGATCTAAAAATATTTTGGAGGTTGTATTATATGTATTTATGAGTAAATTTTTTATTTATGTGACTCTTTTTTCATTTATTTTTGTCGTGCTTATTTTATTTAAATCAATGCATTTTTTTTTGACTTGACCAATTGCATCTCGCTAAAGGTTTATTGATTCATATATTGTCATTGATATTAATATTATCTTGAATATATGGATTAAAGTATTTAATTGAATTGTTCTTTTATTGAATGCCATAGTGCATGACACTTCTTTTCTAGCTACAATAATTTTTTAAAATATTATATAGGCCCACACTTTCTATTTTATTTTTATTTTATTAAGTTACCTGTACCAGTTTATTTCAAGAATATTAAAAAAAATAAAATTGACTTGATCTTTATTGGTTTGTTGTTATAATTAATGAATTCATTCCCTCGCGATATATACTATTGCAGATTTCATGATTTTTGGTATTTGTTTATGCATTGTTGAGAAGCAATAAAATAAATGATATTTATTTTTATCTTACTCGTATTATGGAAAATATTCTAATACTCAAACTTTCCCTTTTGTTAGGTTCTTGCTTAGAGTCAGAACATGCATATGAATCTAGAGATTTTAGCTCGGCCATCAATGACTACTTCGCGCAACACTCGCTTGTGTTGTGGGTGGGAATCTTGTCAAACTCACACCAATTTTGTGTGTCCTTCATCTTGTTGGTGCTATTCTTTGGTTGTGACTTTTATGGGTTTTCCTAGGTCGCTCCAGCTTGGTTTTGTCCTTTTTTCTGTGGCTGGGAGGTGTCTTTTCCTTGCTTTTGATTCACAAATCCAAATTCTTTCTTCTTCTATTTAATTTTTTGCACAATCCTTGTAACATATCAATACATTTTACCAAGCGAGATGTCCAGGAACTCCATTTCTACCTTGATGTATTTATGTTGACAACCATGGTACTTGAGTATCATATGATACTAAGAATACTTAATGCCAAACTTCATGCGTAGGGTATGGAAATTTTTTGTGAACTATCGCATGTCTTGGTCCCTTTCCTACCATATTGTGTTCCACTTTATGTTGTTATCTCCATATCTCCTCAAAATGTAATTTTTTTCCTTGATGACATCTCAAAAAGAGTCCCAAGAGGTTGCAACTGAAAATAGTGAGGTTTCCTCCTCTTTCCTCTGCTCAGTATATTTTACACCAGTCCTTGAAATGGGGGGAAACATTCAGGCGTGATAAAATAATATTTTCCCTATTGGAAAACTCATGGTCGAAAAATATCCTTCTAGCATATTTAACCATCTATCAAGGGAATTTGTGTTTGTTTGGCCTTAAAATATAGGAATGTAAAAGTTAACTTGTACCATGAAGGGGGCGACACCTATGAAGATATTGTTGGATGAAGATGCTTCGACGACTTATACCCACTGAAGGATATAGGAAAAATTGTCCATCATCTCATTGCTTTGTTGCTCAAGGGCCTCTGTGAGATACATTTTAAATAGATCTCCTACTACGTCATATTTCTTTTCTTTCCCCATGAGAGGCCATTAAGTCGGTGACGTCGACCTTACAAGGGTTCAACATGTTCAAGTCTCAAATCCTTATACCCGACCTCACTGGGGACATCCACATAGGAATGGAGAAAGAGAAAACGCTATGATACCACTAATATGATTTTTTTAAGGAATGAAATGAAATACAGATTTAAAAAATGACACAGAGATACAACAAAATAAAAAATTTAATTAATAAATAGCATCTGCTAAAATGTACATAAAAAAAAAACTAACTCAAACGATGGTAGCTTATCTCTAAGAAGTGATGTGATGGATACATGCCTTCTGAACTATGTTACAATGAGGTTCGAAGGCCTTCTTATTATTGAAAAATAATGGAAAACCCTCAACATCAAAAAACCTCACCCTAGGAGATGAAGTGCCAAACATTTGTGGGACTCATTGGTATTAACTTGAATTCCAACTTCCTAAGGATGTAATTTGGGCATATGGTTTCTGTTTGGTGCATTTTCTAAAAGAACACTGTTTAGGGCCTCAAAATGGCTCTGGAAGTTCGACGCAAAAAACTGTCAAAAATATAAAGTTGTCCTAGATAAAAGGAAACAATGTTGGGGGTCCAAGTGGGATGGTGAGTGGCCACCAATATCCACCTATATCACAACTTGAATATAATCATCCCTCTTGAATCTAATCTCTGAAGCTTATCTCCATACTCTCTCCCCCTTTGATATCAATGGAAAAGGGAAATACCACCACTAAATAACAATACTAACAATGTGGGGCAACTGAGAGAAATATTCCCCTAGAAATTATCAATAGCTTTTTGGCTACAAATTTCATACAAACTAACCTTCTAATATTAACAAATGTCTCAAGTACAATATAAGCATTTGAAACAATGATATCAATTGCCAAACATGTCTCTATCCAACACCATGCATCCTCTCATGTCGACCATGCTCCCCCTAAACAGTAAATAAAGCTCTAGTCATACTCTCTATGTTTTTATAGAAACCATACCTTTTATCAATAACACACCTCCTTTCCAAGTGAAAAAGGCTACTCCTTATGGACTAAGAGTTCAACCAACTTGACTAATGATATAAAATGATATGCAATACAAATCAATGCTCTATGGAGCAGATACATGGTCTTGATAAGTGCATATGACTAGTATATGACTTTTTTATAGCCATACCTATCACTAACCAATGACTCTATGGACCTAACTTACATCATTCAATCAAGTTTCCCAATGCAACAAAGGCTATGTCAATGACATGAAAACCAAGAATTTGACACCTAATAACCCATACATAGTTAAATTTGAAAATTTTTACAATACATGTTAGACACCATGGGTCTCTCCATGACCAATGCACCAATAGATGAGACAATAATGATACATGGCTATTTAGATGCACACACACGTGTGTTATCTCTTCTATGCATTCCAAAAAAAAATGATATAACATAAATGCATTGTGTCAATGAGAAAAAATATGTGATCTATACATTAACAACAATAAAAGTAGAATACATAGCATGGTTTCTCTCAACACCTCAACCATAAACAAGGATATAAGTAGCAACATATCTGGAGCTTTCAACAACATATAAATGTAATCTCAATGAAGACTTTTTGCATCATCTAAAATCCTCACAAGCCATTAACCATAGCAAAAATTTAAATATCATAACATAGTTACAACAATATATATAAATCCTACTCATTAGTAAATCAATATATCATCTATGAATATCAAGTTCATAGAAGCATACTCTTGTAGCACAAACTTTAAATTCAGGAAAAAAATTAGCAAGCATAAAAACATCGCTGATAGTAGATAAGGTAATACTACAACAATCTCTCCAACATCATATATAAGTATCCAAGAAAATAGTGCATTAAATAAGAAATAACCGAGAAATTATCTATTAAACAACATCAACAACATAATATATTGCAATATAGCACCATCATCAACTCATAAAATAATCATATCCTTGACCTCATGCTATAAATTCTAACACACTCTCTCCTTGTAATATGCGATTAAACTTTCAAGTAGCAGAAGTAGATTAATCTCTCGAACAAAAACATGATAGGAAACATACATACTACCATGAGTCTCATGAAACATCATACTTGCTCCATGCATCACTAGCAATATACATCATACATCTAGATATATAAGGCATAAATAAAAATATGTACACATTATATGTGCCAACTCCAATACACCATCAAATAATCTCAACAAAAGCCACATAAGTTTGATAATACATGACATATATGTAATGTATCAAAATGAGCAGTAGCATAATACCAAATTTTCCATGAAAGCATACTAACACATATGAATATGCATGAGGAATCCACAACAAAACGTTTCTCAACATCCTCCTATGATAAACCAATGTCAAATATATGCATAACATGCTCCTCTACAATTAACACAATGCCATAAATATGGTGGTCCATTTGAAGAAAAAATCCTTCCCCTCAATATGTGCTATTCCTTCACCTCTTCTCTTTGAATATTTCATGCTCTAATTCCTAATTAAAAAACTTTGAGTAGATTCACCGTTAGTATCATAAATCATTGCAACATATGTTCAAGAAAAAAAGGAATTATCTTCACCGAAACAAACTGCTATAAACCATGACATGACAACATTCTCCCACAATCAGGTTAGAATCTCTCAGTACATATATCAGTCATTAAAAAATATGCAATATAAATTATCTTCAAACAAACAAGTGGTGGAAAATCACACTTTTACAAAATCATCTCCTTTACCATACGCATTATTTTAAATACATGGTTTTCATGTCCTAAAAAATATCATAAGAATCAACATATAACTATTCTAAAGGTATCAAGAAATATGTCATTGTTCCAACTAATGAAAAAATGAAATAAGTATAAAATATTAAATAAAATAAATACTTGAAGCCACATGTAGCTCCCACTAAACTCATGCATCATCTTCCTAACACACATATTTACCTTCATACAATCTCTCTGATATGGTTGAACCTCCATGATCCAAGTGGATATCGGTGGCCACCCACCTATTCCATTTGGACCCGCACCATCAATTCTTGCAGCTTTTCACTTTCGGCACAACTTACTATTTTTGGCAGTTTTTCGGGTCCTGAACTTTCGGAGCCGTTTTGAGGCCCTAAACGACATTTTTTGGGAAAACCGAGAGCAACATGGTCTTTATTTCTTCCACCAAAATTTTTACTCCTTAAATAGATCTTTCTAACGAGATATTGAGCACATCAAACGAAGATCGTATGCCAAAGTTACGTCCCCAAGAAGTTGAAACACCAATTTACCCAAACGGGGCCCATAGTTTTGGCGCTTCATCTCCTAAGGTTAGGTTTTTGGATGTTTTTAGTTTTCCATTGTTTCTCAATAATAAATAGGCCGTCGAGCCTCATTGTAACACAGTTCAGAGGTCTGTATCCACCACATCTCTTCTCAAAGATATGCTACCAGCACCCTCGCTATTTTTATTTCCATTATGTCTGTAAGCATATTTCAGTCATTTGATTTAAATAAAATGAATTTTTTGTTCTGTTGCATCTCTGTGTTTATGTCTATTTCTGTATTTTATTGTGTTCTGCATAAACCCGAATCAGTGGTATCAGAGCAGTCTGCTCTTTCTCTGTTTTTCTTTGTGTTAGGGTCTTATAATAATAGGGTTCATAAAATTTTGAATTGACTTTGATAGTCTTGTAAATATGTACATACCTTTATTTTTGCAAGTTGTTTTCCCATATTTTGAAAAATTGAAAAAATAATAATAAAAAAATCAAAAAGAGGGTAAAAAGTCCTAAAAGAAAGATTAAAGGACTTAGAAAATATAGACCCCAAGAGAAAAGGATGAAAATAAGACCTGAAAGTGAGCAAGTCCAAATGCCACTACTTTACTTTACTGCAAGAATAAATGATTATGGTAGAGTGTCAATAAATGCCATAATCCATGATGAGTTAAACTGCTTAATCTTGACTTGTTATGTTTTCAATTTCATGTTTCAGATAGTGAATAAATATTTTTCAGGCAGTTTAATCCTGAAAAATTAGTAGATAGGTAGAGAATAATGAGGAGCTAAATAGTTTAATCTGAGCCCTCGGATGAAATAAGGTAGATTTAGATATTTTATGCTTTAAAAGAATAAATGTTCCAAGGTTGCAAGCCTAAACACACCTGCAAAATGAAGAAAAAATGTTAGAATAAGGTTGTGTAGGTACAAATAAGTGGAGAAATCATGTAATATTAATCATCGGGAAAAATCACTAATTTACCCTCCCCTATAAGTATTCAGTATTCTAGGATATCAGTCAAACAGGCTCAGAGCATTTCTCTGACTTTTTTTGGGACCAGACCCAAGGTTCGATGACTGGTTAGTTGAAAATGTTGAGTTCTTAAGTTAAATCCCCATCCATCATTATTTCATCCCTCATTCATACATTATAACTCATTTTCATAAGTAAAGACTCATTATTACTTAATGAATCATAAAAACTCATCTAATTAACTTCCTTCATTCAGAAACATACAAAAATCCTCAAAACTACTTTATCCTAAGTATTGGTGACATAATAAAAAGATAATCTTTGCTTTACTTTTACACTTTACTTAGTGATTTATGTATTTTTGTGTACACTCCATCCCCCTTTCATATTAAATTTTAACCTATTTTATTAAATCCCTAAATAATACCTTATCCTACTTATTTAACTTCTGATATCTAAATACCCTCAAAAACCCACTATTATAAAGATTTTAGACCAAATTTATTACCAATGTGTTAAATTAAAACCCAAATAAAATCCCCTTTGGTCTAAAAATATCACTAAACTAATATCCCACCCCCTATGTTATTAAATCATTCAAAAGGTTTAAAACTATATAAATAAATTACAAATTGTGCCAAATGTGTTTATTTGGGCATATCACAAATGTTTTGAGTAAAAACATATTATTCCCCCTTCTAATTTTATAACCCAAAGTTTTATTGAGATAGACTAATGTTTATTTTTAATAAAACTTAACCCCGCCCCTTATCCATATCCACCTATCCCCGCCACATTATATAAAGCCCTTCGTTTTATATAAGTTAACCCATGTCACATGCATAATACACTCTACCTTTATATATGATTAACCTTTTACCCATTCATATTTTATGAAGGTTTAAAACATACATTAACTATCCGCTCATAGAAGTTTCCCAATCCCACCATTTCTTAAGCCGCAGCTTTTCATTTGATCCTGACCATTTGCATCAAAGCTCCAAATCCGAAGGCCTACATGCAATATCGCACAGAGAATGTAATCGATCGACTAAATCCAAAATGCATGCGAAATGGGCAGTTTTGCTCATTTCTCTTTCCTTGACGTGTCGCTTTTTCATTGAATCGCGTACATTTTGTCCAAATTTGCTTACTGCCAAAATCCTATGTGATAACCATTGTCTAGCTTTCATTCAAATCCCGAAACCATCTCCTGCCATTATGAGACTTGCATTAAATTTTGATTAAATACAACCAAATCTATGGTTAAAACATTGGAACATGCACATTATTTCATTATTTGCGCAGTGTAGACTTTTCCGCTTTTCTCCCGATTGTGTTAAACATTTTCAAGCCCCTTATTACCAATTTCTTGCCCAAAAACTCAAATTTGACCACAATCCACCATTGAAGATTGTTGAAGAATTGTTCACACCACTCAAAAAAAGCTGCCAAAGCCAACATTTCAGACAAGAACATGTAAAACCCTTTTTACAGTCAAATACCTGCAATTAAAGGTATTTTCCGAAGAATTGAAACCTGCATAGTGAATTTAAATTGTCTTTAAATAAAGCCAATCCTTTTATTTACAAAATTGACCAAACTGAATGGCCCAAAATCACAAAAAATAGCCCAAACCCTCGCAAAATTTTCCCAGGAAACCCTGTTTTCCTCTGCGCTCCTTTTCGAGCCAATTTTCTCAAAATTCACAGTTTAAGTATCAAATTCAAATATTTGAAAGGATAAAACCTCTAAAATACCCTGAATTCTTATCTTCTCAGCCAAAACACACTCAGAAAACCCTTGTTTTCTGCTTGTGCTAGTTTTATATCCTCAGAAAAACCTAATTGAGAAAAAATCCAAAAAGAAGCCATCCTTAGCCTAAATTGCTCAGTTTCCTCTCTGTTTAATATAAAAACTCCTGCAAACAGTCTAATCTTGCAGTAGTTACCATAAAAATGCCTAAAAAATAGAACACCAGCAGACCTGAAGGATCTAAAGCAGCCAAATCTGAGGGGTCCAAAGCCCCTAAGCCTACCCCAGCCATTACTGCCAAATCTTCTATAATAGTAAACCCCCTTCAACCACCTGTGGTTGCTACTGAAAGCATTCCTTTAACTGATCTTGACTATAAAATTGTTGATCTTGCTGTTGAATTCAATTTTTTAGATATACGCAACTGGTGTTATGAAAATTATCTAGATAAATATGAAATTCCTATTTGGGAAACACATTTACCTAAGTATATAGTTCCCTTAACCCACCCAGGTCAAGAAGTCATAAGACTATGTCAAAAATATTATGAACCAGATCAAAGGGCTGTAGTAAATGCTGATAAAGATATACTTGTCACCATTACAGCCCAATCTATTAATCAAATGCTACAATCGCAACCTGATCCCCAAGCAGTCCCCTTGTCTATAGAGGCCTTAACCCAATTATGCCTTGGCCTAGATTTCCATAAAAAGGTTCATGATCTTTCAGAATTTTATGCCTTTTCATGTTGATATTCCAAAGATAAATCCTCCATACCCCACAGCTAAATTTTCTAAAGGTGCTAGACAGATTATCTCTATGCTCTCTTTCATCCTTGGATATTTTACAGATGAGCAGACTGATGAATCTATTCTTGGTTTCTTATCCACCATGTCTCCTGGTGAACCTCCATCAGTCATTTTTGACTATGTTGGTTTCATAGTAGATGCCATCTACTACCAGTTGACTAAATTACCCACAGAAGGAGTATTTAGATATACTTATCTTTTTCATTTGTTCCTATTCTTTCAAGCAGACAAATTTCCAGTCACTTTGCAAAAAATGGATATAGAGGGAGAACCTTTATCAGTTATTTTTTGGACTTCATTGCTGAGAAAAGAATGTAATGATTTCACCTATTCAGAGTTTTCAGAGCTATTTTTGCATCCAGCAATGACCATATTGAATAAATCAGAGAATATAAGGATCGGTGAAGAAATGAAAATAATTTTACAGCTTTCAGAGCAGAACAAGGTTGGAGATTGGTACCTCTATGAAAAACACACTGAATTAAGGGTTTTTGGGTCAAAATTGTTACCCTAAAAGTTGCCCAAGCATGTGTGTATGAGAATTTTTGCATTAGAATACCTTAGACAAATTCTCAATTTAGATTCAATTAACTTTATGGCAGCCAAGAAGAATACCCAATTTAAGTTAAAAAATCAAATTGGTCCATTTATCTGCAACTACAGAGATGCTGAAAAGGAAGTGACAAAGAAGCTATCAAAATTCAGATTTGAAGAGAGTTTTCCATGAAATTATGATCCGCAAGGGATCTTAAGCAAACTAAGTCAAAGCCTGAAACAGAATAATTTTCCAATCAAGTTGAATGGATTGAAAACACCTTGACAGAGGCAGCAAGCCAAAAAGATATAGCACAAGCATTGGAATTTGTCAAGCAGCCAGAAACATCAAGTAAAAGAGTCAGGGAAGAAGGAGGTTACACATCAGAGAAAACAACTGAGACTAAATTTAAAATAATCTATAACAAAAGGCCTAAGCTCAGTTCAATTGATAAGGAGAAAGTAAAAATTGATATTGATGAGACAAATGCTCCAGTGACCAATGATGATATAACAATAGCCATAATCAATGAAACACTTATGGAAATTCAAAAGGAAAAACCAGTAAACCAGAATGACACACAGATGATTGAGAAACAACACATCATGGAAGCCTCTTCCTCACAGTCATATAAGGAAAAGGACTTGGACATCAAAGAGAAGTACAAGTAAATGAAGCGGAAAAATGAAGAGATAAAGATAGAAATATACTCTCAATTCTTGAAACAGAATCCTGGCAATCAGAATAGATTATTATCAGCATTTGATTATTCCAGCAATAAAATGATGATGTCATTTCTACAGCCTACTACCTCAATACCAAAAACAGTATCAGACTATAAAAAGATTGATCTTGAGTTAGACAAAAAAAAAATCCATGAGTTGGACCAGATTGAGTTCCATAGGCAGAGCTCTGAAATGTTATATTCTACAGTGGCAACTAAAGCAATGAGTGCTAATAAAGTCAAAAATACCATCCTCAACATGAAAGATCAAATGAAGAAGGACAAAGCCTCATTATATGCCAAGGACCTAAGGATCAAAGCCTTAGAGGAATGAGTATTACAGGTGGGGTATGACCCTTCAAACATCCAAGCAACATAATTTTTAATTAAGAAAAAGCATGAAGATATAGAAGCTTTGAGAAAACAACTCAAACTTCCTCAAAGTGAGCATCCACAAATAGAAGAAGTCCTCCAGGATGAAAGTGAAAAAGAGGAAATGATGAAATTAATACTTTAATTGACAGCACAAATCAAGGAGATGGAAACACAAATGGAAAAAATGGTCCAAGAAAGAGAGACTGTAAAAGAGCCAGAAATTCCTACAATTCCTACAGTCATCCCAGTGATTACTACAATAGTGCCTTCTACTTTAGGAGAAAAGTTAGCACCAAAATACCCACTGGCAACTGCAGTGCCAATGATTTCTACCACCAATTCAACTACAAAATCTTCTGCCACAGCTATACAGCATGTTAGACTCCTATACCAATAGGTGTCATTTTTCATGATTGTCTTGATTGAACTATGCAATATGTTCAAACCTTTTTCTTGTGCAAAGGTGTTCCATATTCTTGAAAAACCAAAAAATCAAAAAAAAATTTTAAAAAAATGTAAAGAGGGTATACCCTAAAAGAAAAATCGAAGGGTAAGAAAAATAAAATGGTCAAAAAAATGAAAGAAATGAACCCCAAACTAAAATAGACCAAGGAAAGTGTGCAAATCCAAATGCCACTACTATTTCATTTTTTGTAAATAAGCAAAATTGTGTGCAGCTTGTCAAACTTTTGCCACAATTTATGAAGATTCAAACTGTTTAAACTTGACTCATTCATTTTCAATTTCATGTTGTAGAATAGAGAATAAATATCTGACCAAACAGTTTAATCTTGGCAGATAAGTAAATAGGTAGAATTAATAAAAGGTGCTCAATATTTTAATCTGAGCCCTTGGATGTAATAAGTGTAGAAATAGCTAGATTTGCCATGTAAAAGAAAAGGAAGATTGATAAGGGTTTGCCAGTCTAAGTGCACCCTAATAAAGAAGAGAAAATGGTAGTGTAAAGTAGATAGGGTAGGTATATGGTGTTGCAAAGTTTCATGTGATGAATGATGGTGTTAAATGTGTTTGATTTTATACTTTCATCACAAATTGCAAAGGAAGGTGCTACATTGGAAAACTCACAGAAAGCAAAGTCAAAATCATTAACTTCCCACCTCATTTTCTCCCTAAGAGTTTTACTAATTTCCCCAAAGTGCCAAGGTATTTGAAGATTAAAGGGGCTCAAGGCATTTCCTTGACTTTTGGAGGGACCAGACCCTCGGCCTGATGATCAAAAAGACCTAAGTACTTGAAGTTATCCATCATTGCACTCATTCACTTTTAATCTTTTCCTAAGTCAAATCCCATTTTACTTAGGAAAATCATGCAAAATTCCATAATAATCCCTCAAAATAACTTACTATTCTAAGTTTAAGTGTTGAAGTTGAGATAATGCAATTTACTTCAGAAATATTCACTTTCCTAGATTTGCAAAGTGTTTTGAGTTTTCCTTGTCCCTTTGTCATATTAACATTTAACTTTAAATATTAAATCCTTATACAAATTACCTTTCCCTATATATATAAATCCTTCTATGGAATATCCCCAAAATCCTCTTACTATATATTTTTAGCCAAAGTATTTAAACCCATATAATAAAATCAAATTCCCATATTATAAACCCTTTGGCTAAAAATATATCTTTATAAACTATTCCCGCCCCCTATGTTAATTAAACTGTTTTAATTTAATTACCATATAATAAAAATATATGAAAAAACGTTTAAACATGTTCATATGTGTTTAAAACAAAAAACTCGAAGTTTAGTTTAAACCTAAAACTTCAAAACAAATAACCCATCCCCTTGGTATTTTCTTTTCACCCGACGCTCTAACTAGAGTTAAAGTTCCCAAGTTCCAACTGTAAACTCTGGTTTAAAAACTAAGTCCCCGATCGATTGCCCACATAATACATAATATAGGGATTAATTAACTCTTCGGGTTAATTAATAACCTCCCCGCCAACCAAATCCCTCCCGGAGTAGTTAATTAAATATTAATTACTTTGAAAACCCGTCGGGCCCGCGCATTATCTCCCCTGCCACTTCCCTTTCGAAACACCGTTAGATCGCTCCAATAAATATCTACGGCCCACGATGATTCCGCTGGCCATCCTCTGTACGAGAATTAATGTGCGAAATCGCGACGGTTTTCAAACAGTGCAATGGCCACGTGGCATTCAACCAGTGGAATCGCTACCTCCCCGCTGAAAACCACCAACTCCCGAAATCGGTGCGAAATTACCGCTTACTGCCCGACCCCGGTGACGTGTCCTCCCGCACACGGATGACTTCATTCCCAAAAATAATAAAAAAACCCATTGACTTTGCAAATAAAACAAAATTCCGCGTATTTTCTATCATTTTGTTTGGTGAAAGTGACTGCGTCCTCCACTGAAAATTTGAAAAATACGCTGTTAAACTGCTGTGTACCAAAACTACTGAACGCCATTGTTATACCAGTGCCCGAGCATTCATCCGCCGTTAACCAGTACCTGTAAATTTTGACATTCTCCATAAAACAGGTATTTATCCAATTTCTTGCTGGAACTCTTTAAAAAATCCGCATTCCGGTGTTAAATTCACGCCATAGTCTGAAGAGAAGGTTAATGATTGGTCTGTTTTAGTTCCTGCAATTGAAATCAAACTTCCAAAACTAAAATTGCACCTGTTCCGTGAAAACCCCCGAAATTTCCACTTTGAATACACAAGAACCAAAATGGAAGTCCCGGCAGCCCTGAATGTAGCCCCATTAAACGCCCCTCACAGAGAATTGGAATACTTGCCACTAGTGGATAAAGATTTTCAAGTTAAAGACTTAGTTTTCAACGAAAATCCCCTTCGAAGTTATTGTCGCTGCAGAGATGATTATTCGAAAGGTTTGGATATCATTGGGTTATGGGAATCCAATTTTCCAAGATATCTCATCCCCTCAGTCCCTATTTTCCCAGAAATTATCCATTACTGTCATTCCAATTATGATCCAATTCAAAGAGCAGTGTTATCCCCGGACCAGAGTATCCTTTTCCCCATTACTCCTCAAGCTATCAATACAATGCTCCATTTTGAACCTGATCAAAATCTTACTCCCTTGTCCATGGAAGAACTACTTGAAAAGTCTACACAACTATCCCAAGAAAAATTGAAATGCATTTGCCAGAATTTTATGTTACCTGAACATCAACCTAAGGGCCCTCCTCCCTATGGTTTTGCTTATTTTACTGAATTAGGCAAGCTCATCCTGAATATAATATCCTTTGTACTGGGTTTTAATACTAGTGAGTATGTTGATGAATTAACCCTAGTATTATTATCCATCTTCACTCCTGGACAGCCTCCTGCTGTGAAATATGACTTTGCATCTTTCATTGCAAATAAAATCCATGACCAGTTCATGAGGTTAGATAATGAGAAAGTGTTTAAGTATTCCTCAATCATTTACCATCTCATCATTTATTATCAATCAGAGAACTTCCCTTTTCCTGTTCAAAAGCTTGATGCCAAGGGAAACCCTAGATCTGTTATATTTTGGTCTGCCATAACTCACAGTTCCTATAATTCTCCCTATTCTTATGCTGAGTTCATTGCTCTTTTCATACATCTTGCAACTACCTTGTTGACAGGAGTTGCTCCTCCAAGGCTGAGCAATGAGATTAAGAAAACTTTGCAGCCTTCAAGGACATAGAAAGTTGGAGACTGGTATCTGTACCAAAATTATTCAGAAATCAGAATATATGGATGTGAAATTTATCCATTCAAGCTGCCTAGATATGTGCCTATGATACTTTTTGCCTTAGAATATTTCAGGAAAATGAATAATTCTGATGTTATTCATTTTTGTAACGCTAAGAAGAAAGCCCAACTCCGAATCAAAAGTCAGTTAGGTCCCTTTATATGCAATTCTAGGGATGCTGAACAAGAAGCAGAAAATGTATTACAAAACCATTTCAAGTTACAAAAGAGTTTCCATTGGGTTCCCTATGACCCATTCAGTTTTATTTGTGACAAAAGAATGAAGAATAAATCAGCACCATACTTTCACCACAGGATTCCAGAAATAGAACAGTATGCTAATCAAGATGAGTGGATGGAAGGAACATTAGTTGAACAGGATAGTGAAGAAATCAATATGAACAAAATTATGAAAGATCTTGAGAAAAAGTTTGACCTAGAATATTTTGGGCAAGTGCAGGTACCACATATTGGCACTTCTTTAGCAGGAAATCTTCAACAGGGGTTACAAGAAATCATTTCATCAATTTCAGTTGAATCTAAAGGCAAAGGGAAAGAACCAGAAGTACAAGTCATTGAAACTTTCATCATGACAGAAAAACCTCAAACTTCCAAGGCACCAGATCAAGCACAGGTTTCTCCTATTCAAGTTAATCACCCTGAAGTTTCAGATTTGCAGACTCCATCTAATGTGGAAATAGGCAAGAAAAGACAGGTTACAAATCCTACTCCTCCCAAAGAATCTTCACAACAACCTCAGGCTAAAAGGCAGAAACTGAATCCACTTCCAGAAGTGGAATCTATTGATGAAATCTTTGATGATGAAAGGGAGGATAGTCAGCTAACTGGTTCAGTTAGTGAAACACCCACAGGTCATGAAGGAATTGGAAGAGAGTTCTCCTTCATTTAGGGTGGATGGACAAAGACTATGCTATTAGGAAAGATGAACCACCAGCACTCACTAATACCAGCACTGCAGCGGACATCGCGCTTTATGAACGATGGGAACGATCTAATCGTTTAAGCGTGATGTTCATTAAGACTAAAATTTCAGCTGGTATCCGTGGTTCTGTTGAACAACATGACAAAGTCCGAGACTTGCTAAAAGCCATTGATGATCAATTCGTCACTTCAGACAAGGCACTTGCAAGCACCCTAATCATGAAGTTCTCATCCCTGAGGCTCACCAGTGTAAAATGTGTGCGCGAGCACATCATGCAAATGAGGGACACTGCGGCTCAATTGAAGAAAATCGAGGTTGAAATATCAGAATCTTTCCTGGTGCACTACATCCTGAACACCCTTCCACACCAATACGGACCTTTCAAAATCTCATACAACACACATAAGGATAAATGGTCAATTAATGAACTTATGACCATGTGTGTTCAAGAGGAAGAGAGACTGGTGATGGAAATGGGAGAAAGTGCAATGTTGGCAACGCGAGGAAAGGGCAAATCTCAAGCCAATCGGAAAGGGAAAGGTAAAATACCTCCCCAAGCCGATATCAAGAAGGATTCCAAGTGTTTCTTCTGTAAAAAGAAGGGACACATGAAGAAGGAATGCGCCAAATTTCAAAAATGGCTTGCAGATAAAGGTAATTCAATCTCATTTGTTTGTTATGAATCTAATATGGTTAATGTCAATGTTAACACATGGTGGATTGATTCTGGATCAACAATTCACATTTCGAATTCCTTGCAGGGTTTGCAAAACCGAAGGAAGCCAGTGGGAAGTGAGCAAAGCATCTTATCAGGAAATAAGATGGGCTCGCATGTGGAGGCTATAGGAACATGCTATTTAACTTTAAGTAGTGGTTTTGTTTTAGAATTAGAAAAGACCTTTTATGTACCAAGTTTCTCTAGAAACTTGATTTCAGTTTCAAGGCTTGTACCTTTTGGATATTCCTTTAACTTTTCAGAAACATCATTAAGTTTATTTTATAAATCTGATTATGTTGGGAATGGTATTTTGTCTAATGGTCTTTATTGCATTAATTTACAAAACAATGTCACTTATGATTCAATGCATATTCACACTGGTATTAAAAGATGTGTTATTGATGAAAATTCCTCTAAATTATGGCACCGGAGACTAGGTCATATCTCCATAAATAGAATTAAAAGATTGGTAAATGAAGGGGTACTTAATACTCTAGATTTTACTGATTTTGAGACTTGTGTGGACTGCATAAAGGGAAAGCAGACCAACAAGTCAAAGAAATGTGCCAATAGGAGTTCAAACATATTAGAGATCATACATACTGATATATGTAGTCCAGACATGGACTCACATAGTCAGAGATACTTCATCTCTTTTATAGATGATTACTCACGATATATGTATCTCTACATGCTTCATAAAAAGAGCGAAGCATTAGATGCCTTTAAGATATTTAAAGCTGAAGTAGAGAATCAATGCGGCAAGCAGATTAAGATAGTGAGATCAGATAGAGGTGGAGAATATTATGGTAGATACACAGAAGATGGACAAGCACCTGGGCCATTCGCTAAATTTCTTCAAGAGCATGGGATTGTTGCCCAATACACCATGCCTGGTTCACCTGACCAGAATGGTGTAGCAGAAAGAAGGAATCGAACATTATTGGACATGGTGCGGAGTATGCTTAGCAGCTCCAATCTTCATAAATCCTTGTGGGCTGAAGCACTTAAGACGGCAGTGTATATATTAAACCGAGTTCCAACCAAGGCTATTCCTAAAACGCCTTTTGAATTATTGAAAGGTTGGAAACCGAGTTTGCGACATATGCGCGTTTGGGGATGCCCGTCCGAAGTGAGAATATATAATCCACAAGAGAAGAAACTGGACCCAAGGACCATTAGTGGGTATTTCATTGGATATGCTGAAAGGTCTAAAGGTTACAGATTTTATTGTCCATCTCACAGCACTAGGGTTGTGGAATCAAGAAATGCAAAGTTTCTTGAAAATGACTTGATCAGTGGGAGCGATCAAACCAGGAACATAGTTTCTGAGAAGGATCATTCAGAATCTCAACCTTCCACCTCAAGTGAAAGATTGGTTATTGTTCACAGCACCCCTCAAGTGAAAGATTGGTTATTGTTCACAGCACCCCTCAAGTACAAACTGGTGTTGAACAACCAATTGTTGAAGTTCCACAAGCTGCTGACGACATTCCAATAGATCAGATAGTTCAAGAATTGCCAAGAATTTTTGAACAACGAATTGAACCACATACTTCTCAGGAAGATGGTGGGACAACATTAAGAAGATCTACTAGACCAAAGAGATCAGCAATTCCTGATGATTATGTTGTGTATCTGCAAGAATCTGACTATGACATTGGAGCCGAAAATGATCCTCAGTCTTTTTCACAAGCCATGAGTTGCAAAGAATCAAAATTATGGTACGATGCCATGAAGGAAGAGATGAATTCTATGAAGAGTAATGAAGTCTGGGATCTTGTTGAGTTTCCAAATGGTGCAAAAGCCATTGGATGTAAATGGGTCTTTAAGACAAAGAAAGACTCATTGGGCAACATTGAGAGATACAAGGCTAGACTCGTTGCAAAGGGATTCACTCAGAAAGAAGGAATTGATTACAAGGAGACTTTCTCTCCTGTATCTAAGAAAGATTCATTGCGCATTATTATGGCATTAGTAGCCCATTTTGACTTGGAGTTGCATCAAATGGATGTGAAAACGACATTTCTCAATGGAGATCTAGAGGAGGAGGTTTACATGAAACAACCTGAAGGATTCTCCTCTAATGATGGTGAGCATTTGGTTTGCAAGCTCAAGAAGTCATTATACGGATTAAAACAAGCATCCCGCCAATGGTATTTGAAATTTCATGATGTAATTTCTTCTTTCGGTTTTGTAGAAAACATTATGGATGAATGTATATACCTTAAAGTCAGTGGGAGTAAAATCTGTTTTCTTGTTTTATATGTGGATGACATTTTGCTAGCAACCAATGATAAAGGTTTGCTGCATGAAGTGAAACAATTTCTCTCTAAAAAATTTGATATGAAGGATATGGGTGAGGCATCTTATGTCATTGGCATTAAGATCCATAGAGACAGATTTCAAGGCATCTTGGGTCTGTCTCAGGAAACCTATATTAATAAAATTTTAGAGAGATTTCGGATGAAGGATTGTTCACCAAGTGTCGCTCCCATTGTGAAGGGTGATAGGTTCAGTTTGAACCAATGCCCGAAGAACGACTTTGAAAGGGAACAAATGAAGAACATTCCATATGCTTCTGCTGTCGGAAGCTTAATGTATGCTCAAGTCTGCACAAGACCTGACATTGCATTTGTTGTGGGAATGTTGGGACGATATCAGAGTAATCCAGGTTTAGACCACTGGAGAGCTGCAAAGAAAGTAATGAGGTACCTTCAAGGAACCAAAGACTACATGCTTATGTACAGACGGACGAACAATTTGGAAGTGATTGGCTACTCAGATTCTGACTTTGCTGGATGTGTTGATTCATGCAAATCAACATCAGGATACATTTTTATGATGGCCGGTGGAGCTGTATCATGGAGGAGTGCTAAGCAGACTTTGATTGCCACTTCTACTATGGAAGCCGAGTTCATCTCCTGTTTTGAGGCTACTTTACATGGTGTATGGCTTAAGAATTTCATTTCTGGGCTTAGAATTATGGATTCTATCTCTAAGCCATTGAGAATATACTGCGACAATCCAACTGCTGTTTTTATGGCTAAGAACAACAAAAGTGGGAGTCGAAATAAACATATCGACATTAAGTATTTAGCTATAAGGGAACATGTTAAGGAAAAGAAAGTGGTCATTGAACACATTAGCACTGAGTTGATGTTCGCTGATCCTTTGACTAAGGGCATGCCACCGTTTAAATTCAAGGATCATGTAATGAATATGGGACTTGGTTCCATTATGTAGTTTCTCATTGTATTAACAATGTTATTTTAATGAAATTCTTAAATTATGTGATGTTTTTCTCATATTTATGTGCACCTTAATTTATTTTGAGAGAATTCATCAGTGTAGGACCAAGAATAAACATAGGGTTTATTCATTAAGAAAATGTTACCACATAAATTTTAATAAGAATAAATACATAGTAATACATGGAAGATAATACTCGTCATTAGAGGACTTATCGCCATGATTCATGTATTTATTACTTAATACAGATTATCAATGGGTTTAAAGATGAGACATTAAGTTTGGAAGTATGGACTAAGTGGGAGAATGTTAAGCTCCCTCAATTTCTGGAAACGACTGCTTAATTTCTGGAAAGCTGCCTCCCAACGTATTTATTTCTGAAAACTAATTTGTAATTGTTTCCTTAATTTATGGAAACTAACTGCAGTAATTTCCATAAATTACTGAAATCAACTGCAGATAATTAATTTATTGTTGGGAGCTACTGAAGTGGTCCATTACTCCCACTGGAGTTCTCTACCATGATTCGTGGAACAGTTGACACATAGCCAACATAAGCTTGATGGAAGCTAGGTTATAATGATTTCTGTTTGGTCCCCAAGCTCACTATCTCAATCTATTCAGTTTTACACCATCAAGCAAGAGAGAGCAGAGCTTGGAAGTGCCTTCAGAATTTCTCCACTGTGTGTACTCTCAAGCTGAGAGTATTTCTACCTTTCCGCTGTAAACAGAGAATTTATTTGCTGTTAGATTTTTCTACCACTGTAAATTCAGTGAACAGAAAAACGCATTTCTAATTACAGCCAATTAAAGAAAAGGTTCAGGCTTATGGTTATTTACGTAAATGTTCATATACGTGTTCTGTTCCTGAAAACGTTTGACTTTTGTGGACCAGAGATTTAATTTTATTGCTGGTTTCTGTACGTGCATATTATTTTAAAGAGTTTCAGAAAAACAGTTTGCTGTTTCAGCTAAACACAGATTTCAGTTTCAGCATAACAGATTTCAGTTTCAGCAAAACAGTTTGCTGTTTCAGCTAAACACAGATTTCAGTTTCAGCATAACAAATTTCAGTTTCAGCAAAACTGTTTGCTGTTTCAGCAAAGCAGTTTGCTGTTTCAGCATAACAGATTTCAGTTTCAGCAAAACAGTTTGCAGTTTCAGCAAAACAAATTCCAGTTTCAGCAAAAACAGATTTACAACACCAATGGCTGGAGGTATTTAAGATTTACTGGGCAATTTAATTTTTACTTTTGATTCTTTTAAGATTTTATTCCGCATTTTAAAGAATCGTTTATTAAGTTTTATTGGAGCTTACATATCATTAAAATTGCTTAAAGTTTTCAATTTTGATATGTTTTTACTATGCATTAAAATTGCTGACATTTTTTTCAGCTTCAGCTCACATAACTGTGTATTACAGTTTTATATTATGCATTAAGAATTTTTATTTAGTTATCAAAAGTTCTAACAGCAGTCACATATTTTGCTCGCTCAAATCCGTGCTACTCTACATGCAGATTTTACAAATTGTATCTAGACACCTGTTGAATCGTTCATTTTTTCTTACCTCCTTTGGCCAAATTTGGTTCAATCAATATATAATATTTAGGGCCGGCCTGAAGAGGTGGCGCATGCTCTCCCATGCCTGCATTCTCTCTGGCCATGAAAATGGAAACGCTGTTGGCGCTGTTCCCAACGCCTGCCAG